>CM029542.1:3674578-3716541 GCA_017141395.1 Laodelphax striatellus
TTTTCGTTGCAAAACGTTGAAGAGTTGATAATATTGAAGTTGTTGAATCATTTTGATGTTAAACGTTGATGTATTTGTAATTAAAGTTAATTCAGAATTTATCATCGATTGAAAGGAGACTTGCATTCCTTATTAGTTGAATTTGACGAATTAATTGTTGTTGATTGAAGTCTTATAATGGTTAATGAGTACTCTTAGAAGAATTCTTGTACAATGATAAGTAAAGGAATCACTCCTTTACAAAATCCTTCTAATTTCCCCAAGTTTATTTTGTTATTTTTTATTTCTCAAGCTGTTTCTATTAAAAATTGATTACTTGATTTATAGAACCATGCAGAAATAGATTTGTTGATTGATTGACGATTGATTGATTGATTAAAATTTATTGCCGAATTGATTGATTGATCTTATGTTTGAACCGGTAATTCTCGTTTAATATTCAAGCTACTAGTTATTGAATTGATGAATTTAAAAAAAAATTGAAGCATTTTCCAGAATTGAGCATCTTGTAATATTGTAGAATATCCTGAATCAAGTCCCCTGCATTTGTTGATTAAAACTAATTAACATTAAAAATTAACTCAGTACAAAGTAATGTCATTCATTGTATACTTATCAATCAATCCATTGCTATTATTAATCTCATTGATTTTTCTCTCAATTATCTCAATTTGTTAGTTATTTTAGTGGAAAGTTATTTTTAGAATAACTCAAGTTATTCTAGTCATATATGATCTTATTTGAAGTTATATTTCAATTATCAATAGGAATATCTATTCGATTACTGTATTTAATTTTATAACATTGTTATTAATTATATTTATTTTTGCATTGTTTATTCTCAATTGATTTATTTTGTTGGTATTTAATGATTACTGTTAGATTTTGGTGATGACTCCGTCAAAAATAATTTATTTTCTATCCTCATTTATCATGATTTTTCCCCAATATTTCTCTTATTAATTGTTAATCATATTCGTTTGTCATTCTAAATATTCTTTATTATATTATTTGATCGTCTATTTTGAGAAAAAATTCAAAGTAATGATGATTTCAATTATGTTATTGTCTTTGTGTTATCAACATAATCATTATCATCATGTTCAAACTGAGAAATTAGTTATCGTATTCTCCAGTTTCACTTTGATTTACTTATTTTGCAATAGACTTTCTCTTAATTCTCTCAAATTACTTTAATACGTTGTAATTCTTGAATTTTTACACAGTCCTTTTAATTATTACTGTATAAATACATATTCTAAATGCCCTCGTAATTATATATTATGTACTGTAACTATGATGGAAAATATGAAATATTTTATTATTTTATTCATCCATTTCTGATGTCATTCTAATTCAAATATTCTATTTTCTTTCAAATGAAGTTACCTCAAGTTTTCTTAAAATGTTTTTAGAACAAGTTTCTGAATGTTTTTAAAACATTTGGCTACCACAAATAAACTGAGGCTACCATTCAAATCAAAATAACGAATTTATATCAAATATTATACTTACGAGTAATATAAAACACATTTTTATCAATATTGTATTTAATTTTAAGTTCATACGTTAGGCCACTCAGGATATGTCGAGTGAAATAAAACAGCGGCCATGCTTGCTTGACGGTCACCCATCCTAGAAAGCACCAGTTTGGACGTATCTGTGTGCCACAGTATCTTAGTAGGATAAGGAATTTGTTAATCTGTGATCGTCGTTTGAATTCTGATGGAAGCAATATTGAAAAGTGCAAAATATTGGTGTTGTAGCTTTAGGATAATATTGTTGTAAATTTATTATTGTATTGATGATTTTACAGGAAAACTAATCCTTGTTCGTTGGTTAAGTTTCACTTGAAGTTTTAATCAATTTTTTAATAATTTTGTATTTTTTTCCAATTTGTTATCAGAGGCCTGTTCTATGAAAATCCAGAAGTCTTGTTAAACAGATAAAGGACGAAAAACACGGCGTCTTATGGAATAATTTTATATGTCTAGTGTGAGTCTGCCTCTTCCCTTTATTGCAACAGGATTCCCTTTGTTGCAGGCCTGTAAAACAGAAAAAAGGCGGATTCACACTAGACTTGAATAGGACTGCGTACAAAACAGTAAACTTGAAAGTGTAGTGTACGATCGCCTTTCTCCTGAATTCCATGAAACAGGCCCCAGGTCTATTTATATCATTTCCAGTAATAATTTATCAACACCTATTCCAAACATTTATCAAGATCTACAATTATTATAATTTTTCTGTACAATTGAAACTTAATCTATTATTATTTTGTTTCTTACTTTAGTTTTGAAAGCTTTAAATATTGGAATATCGTTCTCATCCTTTTTAAAAGCTTTAATTTATGAATTTGAGTGAAACAAACCATTTCTGTTTGAAAGTTTCAAGTTTTCTGTCTTGATTATTTCATTTCCAAACTTTAAAATCTGAATCTGTATTTTTATGGATAAAGTCTGTTTTTTCTTGATGATCAACCTCATTTTTTGAAACAGAAATTTTATCGACTAGATTTTTAATTAATACTCATCTACCATAACATTGTTCATGATAAATGTATGCTTGTATGGTACATGAGTCTCCCACCTTTAAACATTCCAATTTACTGATTTATTCTCTCATATTTATAAGTACAGTACTTATTGTGATTTAATTATTTTCGTTCCTTGTTTCACAGCTGTTCTATTCTGTATTGCCATATTTATTAATCTTATTTTAGTTTTAAATTTATATCCTATTTTCTCATATACTTTCGAAGTTTTCTGGCTATCAATCTTATTAGCCTATATCTTGTTTATGACTTGTAATTAAGTTACTATTCACTACTATCTGTTACTATCTTACTATTATTACTATCTGTTACTATTATTACCCTTTATTACTACTGTTTTTTCATGAATATTCGATTACATAATCATGTGTGGAATATTTTTATAAAACATGTGTTCACATTATCTTATATCCACTACAATTTGTTGTTCTGAAACTATTCTCTGTTTTTCGATGTTTATCGCCTTTATATTGTTGTCAATAGCTGTTGTTCTTTGATGTTAATTCTACATTTTACCATTCATGATAGACGGCCAAGTCTGAAGTTATGTACATAAAAAATATGATTAAATTTAGTCTGTTGTTTGTAATTCTGATTTTAATAAAATGTACTATTTTGAACTGAGAATGGTATTATTTTATTTCAAAATTTTCAAGTTTATAATATTTGTCAACTGTAATGTTTTAAGTTTCCTATAAATAATGGGTGAAGGCGTAGTACCTACACGATCAAATATCCAATAAATAATCTTGAATTGATCAGCTGACTTGGTAAGGTCACCCACACACTAGACATGAACTTACTGTTATAATACAGCAAACCATTATATGCATCTTGAGAGTGTGTGGGTGTCTTACAAGTTGAGTTGTTCAAAGTGTTTTCTCTTTCAAGGAATTTTAAGAAAAATTGACAAATGCACCGAGGGGTGATCAATGATTACAACCAAACATTTTGAATTCTCATTTATTTAATTTTTGTCACATGCAGTAATTTTTCTTAGACATTATTGAAATACTACAGATGAAACGGATTTATTTAATGTGATGAGTTAATTCTTCATAGCTTTAATAAATTTGAAAAAAAATATATAGAAATTGAGTTGATTAGGCTACTTTCAATAATTCATGTGTGGATTAATAGAAAAGCGTATTTGAAAACTTCTGAATATTCAATACAAAAATTAAAAAAATTTCAGTATTGAAATCAAGTGCTGTACCTTCAACACTGAATTAGTGCTGCATTAGCGCTAATTATAGTTATAATTGAGTTATTTAATTCAAGAGGATCATAGCCTATTTACAAAAATATCAATTTTATATCGTAAAATGAGGAGAATACATCAAAAATAATGTACACAAATTACCAACAAAAATATGAAATTTTAACCTAGCAATAGAAAAAAAGGAACAAAATTCTCCCAAAAATCTATCCACTATGAACAAGTCAAAGCTTTGACTTCAAGTGAAAAAAATAGTTGGAAAAATATTAAATTTGGATGATAAGCGAAGTAGATAGCAGAAAGTATGAATAGGGTTCTTTTAATTATGGTATTTATATAAACCCAGCTATATTATCATGAGCTACATCACGTAAAAATCTGAAACATTCTTAAATTTCAAAAAATTGAAGTTCTAAATTATTCATGTGTATTGAATGCTGAGAAGTAATAAAAATAAGAACTGCCGATCCCCTTTAAAACCCAACTGTCGTTGAAATAGAAAAATAAATCTATAACATTTTAAAATTTCAAAAAATTAAAGTTCCAAATTATTCATGTGTATTGAAAGCTGAGAAGTAACAAAAATAAGAACTGCGGATCCCCTTCAAAACCCAACTGTCGTTGAAATAGGAAAATATGAAATTTAGACAAAATAAACCTATAATAGCAAAATATATGAACAGAAAATGGTCTATTTATCATGATGTACTGCATCATTTATCCATTCAACCTCAGAACTCCTCCTTTTTTCCATTTCCACAGGAGGTTCTAAAGACGGACACAAATGGTGTTTGATATTTCGAGGCATAACGTATCCACCCTGTTTTTCAGAGCAGTACAAAAAATACGCCTTCAAACTCAAAATTTGCTTTTCAGGGACCATGGGTCCTATCCCGGGAATATGTACCCAGAAATGGTTATCGGGTTCAGAAACTATAGAATCTGTAACACTCCGTCTTCGATGTTTAGGAAGATGTAAACAACCATAAACTTGAATATCGGATTTCCTTTGACCTTGGAGATGTACTGCCGAATCTGTAATCTTCAGATCTATTGATTGTTCTTCTTTTACCTGTTCCTCTGCCACCTCCTCCTCCTCCTTCATCTCCTCCTCTTCCTCCTTCACCTCCTCCACTTCTTCTGTTATCACCACAGTTTCCTCTTTCACGCTTTTTTCTTCTTCTAGTTTTTCGTCTTCCTCCTCCTCCTCCAATTCTAAACTGTACTCGTATCTGGATTGCTCTTCGTGGTCGCTTTCCTCTTCTTCTCCTTCTTCACCTTCTTTCTTCGCCTGTTTCTTCTTCCTCTTCTTTGTTCTTGGTGTTGGTGTTTTCTCTCCTTCCCCTTTTTCTTCCTTCTTGTCAGTCTCCTTCTTTACCTCTTCTTCAATTTCCTTCTTCAACTCTTCTTCAGTTTCCTTCTTTAGTTCTTCTTCAATTTCCTTCTCTACCTCTTCCTCAGTTTCCTTCTTTACCTCTTCTTCAATTCCCTTCTTTGTCTCTTCCTCAGTCTCCTTCTTCATCTCTCCTTCAATTTCCTTCTCTACTTCTTCTTCAGTCTCCTTCTCTTCAGTTCCCTTCTCTGCTCCTTCTTCTCCTTCTCCCACATCTCCCTTCCGCTCTTCATCGCCTTCTTTTTCTACTATCTCATCTTCTCCCTCTACTTTCTCTCCATTTTCATTCTCTTCTCCTTCCTCTTTATGCTCAACTTCGTCTCCGGCTTTTGAATCACTTTTATTTTCTTCCTTCTCGTCGCCTCCCCCCACTCCTTGTTCGTCTTCATTTCTCTTCTCTTCAACTTCTTCTTCTTCTTCTTCATTATCATTCTCTTTTGTTTCATCATTCTCTTTCATTTCATCGTTCTTTATTGTTTCATCTTCGTCTCTTTTTTCATTTGCTCCTCCTTCCTGCTCCTCTTCCAGCTTCTTTTCAAAACGCTTCTTCAATTCTGAAAATTGAAATATTACAGAATTCAGTATTCAACAATATTGTGAAATTACATTAAACTGGTTTTGCTATGCTAGGCCTAGACATTTTTTGGGGCTCTCTACGTTAGGATATATATTCCTCATTTTTTCAATGAAATTTTCAATATTGTATTGGAATTTTCAAAGAGATTGATTCAGTGATCAAATCCGTAGCCCATTGTAATTTTTAAATGATAGAATAGCTACACTTTTTTGTATTCTCTGAGGGCCGCTTTCCCCAACGCGGCTTAATAATAACAGCTGAAGCTCAATTTTTTTCTATACTTTTTCTATTCTCCGAAAATGAGGCTTAAGCTAGAGTTTAGGATAAGCAGCGTTGGGGAAAGCGGCCCTGAGGATATCTTATTGAATCGAAGGTACTAATCAAATCAGTTTCATTGTCAAATAATTCACACATTTATGAGATTCATATGAAATAATTAATACCTACTATGAGGATATCTAGTTGAATTATTTGACAATGAAATTTATTTGATTAGTACCTTCAATTCAACAAAATTCTCCTCATAGAATACAAAAATGTGTAGCTATTATGTATTATTTAAAAATTACAATAGGCTATACAGGTTTCATCACTGAATCAATCTCTTTGAACACGGTAATTGTAATTTAAAAATTCCGATAGGCTACAATATGTATTCTGGAACATAATTAAATACTCGTATAAACAATTGAAGCAAATAAAATAATAATGTAAGAGAGAAAACATATCGAGAAAAGAAACATTATTAAATTTTGCAATTTTGAAACCACTCATATTGAGAACAATATAATTATTAGATCAATTAATTTTAAATTGTTATAACAAATTAATAATATCGAATAATTCTTTATTTTGGAAAAACAATATCACAAGTACATGAAATATACATTATAGGCATACAAGTTTTATAAAATATGATGAATATACAGAGTAATAAAGCGAAATAATGTACTGTCTTTTATAAAATAACTAATATTATCGAAGATAAGATACTGCTTGCTGAATTCAATTAGAATTTGTTTGCAAGCAGGAGAATCAAAAGTGTTGTAATTGAGAAAGTTTCTCACTTCACATTTTTCATCCAAAAATTGAATTGACATTGAAGTCATGGATATAGGTAGAGAATTTTTCTATCAATGACATGAGTAGCTTTATTATTTACTGTATTTCAATTCCAATAACTACATATCATATTAATAATATAGGTAATTATTTGTTTGATTTCAAATTTGATTCATCGAAATAAATAATTCGAATACTTTTGTAACCACTCACTTGGTTCAATAGGTCCGGTGTAGTCATCAATCTTGACATCTTGTTCTTCGTCATGAAATGTCAGAGTTATCCCAGTGTTGTCATAAGACTCTACTGATTTCACAGTCTCCTCTTCATCTGCTTTCTCCTGTAAAAAAGAAATCATTTGGATAATCAACAAATATGTCAATCCAAATAAGGTATACCTAGTCAAATGCATTTTACAGATACGGTAGGTACTATACAGGTAGAAACTAATAATCTCTATTCAACAAAATTATATAGTAATATCTATATATATATATAAAAGCGAAATGGCACTCACTCACTCATTCATCAGCAGAACTAAAAATCTACTGAACCACATGCGTTCAAATTTGGCATGCATGTTCAGTTGGAGCTTTAGACGCGCACTAAACACGGATTTTGTAAACATTCCAAAGATACGCCCAATATTCGCGTTTTTCTAGCGATTTTGTGCGTTTTCTCAGCTTTTTCGAGAACTAATTGGCAGAAAATGTTGAAATTTGGTACTTAGGTACGTTTAAGGTCTAAAAATAATATGTTTACTGTGTTCAGAGGCGAAGTGGTGAGCGAGCGCTCACTATGTCAATGGCTGCCAGGGGTCCAGGGGGCGGAGCCTCCTGGCTAGCCTGCTGGCTAGTATAGTAATATGATATCAATTATACTAGGATAACAATATTGTAGAGTATTTTGTAGATGTAGGGCTATTTTCAATTTTTTGTTGAAATTGACAACATTTTCTAGCAACTCACCTCTTCATCGACAACTGTTGTCGCTTCATCAACAACATCCACTGGTATGATGTCTGCTATATCCGCAGCACTATCTTCAACATTTTCTTCAGCCGTCTTCTCTTGAACGAAGTCGGGATGAGTGACGTCTTCCCATACCATTATTACACCGTTGGCAGAGTCATTACTGTCTAATGTTGGTTCACGTTCCAGGGCAACTGAGAAAAACATAAATAAATGTTCAAGTTAAAGAAATAAGTAAAAAAAATTGTTCGAAAAATGTTCAGATTGATGAAAGAATCACGTTCAAGGCTATGCGTACACCGGTTAGTCAAGACAAGACAAGACAAGACGTTTAGTCACAATAATTCACATAGTTGCTTATGAAGCAGCACACACCAATGCAATGACTTATCAGTGGGTGCTGTTGCTTCATAAACAACTATGTGAAGTACTGTGACTATACGTGACTAATCTCGTCTTGTCTTGTCTTGACTAACCGGTGTACGCCTAGCCTAAAAGAAGATGGAGCCTGCCTATTGTTGGTTTACGTTCTACTAGGGCAACTGAAAAAATGATAGAAAAATTGTTCAAATTGATGGAAACCTAACAAAATTTTTGGAAAAATGGAGTAAATTGATGAAAAAAGTATGTCTGAAGGAAGATGTTGGTTTACGATTAAGGGCAACTGAAGGTTCATGGGAAATTGTTCAAGTTGAAGGAAAAATTAATAAAATTTTTGGAAAAGTTTATCAAATTGATGAAAGAATACCACGTTGAATTAAAATGTTATTCAAGATTGTATGAAATAATTGAAGTTCCGCAGAATTCTCACACAACAACGTAAATGAAATATATACTTGCCATTGAATTCAAAATTCAAAAAAAGGCAGTTAGGTGTATGGAGAGAGTAAATAGGATGGTTTCTTGTAAACCTTTATTTGAATGACTTGGCCTTCTGACTGTTCCATCCTTGTATGTGTATGAAGCGATATTTTATGTAAAAACTAATGGTTTAAACCAAAATCTTGATGTACATGGATACAATACACGGAATCGAGCCAATTATCATATAGTAGGACATGGAAGTAAGTTATTTGAACAGAAACCAGATTATATTGGTAGGAAATGCTATAATAAGCTACCACAGCTTCTAAGAGCTATGATAGTACAGTATAAAGATTTTCAAAAACCATTTGAATAAATATCTAGTTGACAAAGCTTAATATTGCATATATATAGAGGAGTTTCTTACAGACCTACAGATTAGGCCTGACTGAATGGTATTATGGGCCGTATTTATTCAAGATTCAAGATTCAAGATTCAAGATTTTTATTAGCCATAAAATAAATCAGGTTTACAATAGGCATTGTCACATACAAAATATAGTTTTCACATACAATTCATTTCAAACTTTCAAAATCATTATTAATAAAATACTCATTTGTTGAGTAAAACCCTCTAGCTTTCAACCACTCAGCAACAGTTCTTTTGAAAAGGGTCACAGGCATCAGTCTGACAGATAAAGGTAACTTGTTGAACAGTTTACACTGTAAATAACTGTGGCTTTTCAACGTCTTACTCAATCTAACATTAGGTGTTACCAAGTCATACCTATGCCTAGTATAAAAAGTATGCACATTGTCATTGGTAGTGAACTTACTTAGATTTTCTTTTACAAAGATTAAGTTTTGAAAGATGAATAGACATGCCAAAGTCATTATTTTTAGATTAGTGAAGTAAGTTCTACAGGATACATCATCGTTTATATTACATATTGTTCTGATTGCTCGTTTTTGCCACATGAATGCTTTTTTTGCAGCACTGGAATTTCCCCAAAGACGAGCACCATAACATAGATGAATATGAAAGAGGCCAAAATATGTTGTGATCAATACCTCATGATTTACACAGTTTCTTAGTTTCCTCAAAAGGAAAATTACTCTAGAGAGCTTTTTACAAAGATTATCGACATGTGTATCCCAACACAGCTTACTGTCTAAATATATACCTAAAAGCTTAACAGGTTTCAAACATGAGGAATCTATATCATTTACAGGTTTAAGAGTGAATATTATTCTTTCAGTTTTACTTTCATTGATAATAAGAGAGTTAGCTGAATACCAGGCTTTTGCTTGTTCAATTGACTGTGACAAACAGTAATTCACAGATATATGACTACTATCAGAGCAGAGGAGGGTCGTGTCGTCAGCATATAAAACAGACAAATTAGAAACATTGAAATTGAAATCATTTACAAAGATCAAGAACAGGAAAGGTCCTAAAACAGAACCTTGTGGTACTCCAGACACAACTCTCTGGTACTCAGATGACAAACCATTGGTGCTAACCAATTGTAACCTATTTGACAAATAACTATTTAACAATTTCAATTCCTTATCAGTAATACCATAGTAGCTGAGTTTCCTACATAACATTTCATGAGACACAACATCGAAAGCTCGACTGAGATCAATGAGGCATGCACCCACAGCAACCTTCTCCTCAAAACCCTTCAAGATATAGTCAACAATTTTTTCAATCGCCATTGTCGTGGAATGTTTAGGTCGAAACCCAAATTGGTTGTGGTAGAGCAAATCATTACTACTGAAATATTCATAGAGCTGCTTTGTTAGTACTGCCTCAATAATTTTGCTGAGTATAGGAACTATGGTGATAGGCCTATAGTTATTAGCATCATATTTGTCACCCTTCTTGAAAATGGGTGTAACCTTTGATAGTTTCAAGCATTCAGGAAAAATACCCATAAGTAACATAAGATTAATGAGGTATGTAGTCGGTATTAAAATCGCATTGATAACATATTTAAAAACATAATTAGATAAGCCATATACATCCTCACTCTTTGATGCACTAATATTATAAACAATCGTTTTCACATAATCAGAATCCACTAGATTCCAATGAAATTTTCTATGTGATGTGGGTAGTTTACATTTTTCCAACATATTCTCAAATAGTTTTGAATCCTTATCACTTGTACCACCTAGTCCTAAGTTTGCTGCCACATTAACAAAATGATCATTGAGAGTGTTGGGTGACAATGGGATATCTTGGGAATTTCTTGCTTGAGCAGAACCAGATTCATTTTTAATTATTTTCCACGCTGCTTTGCATTTATTATTCGAATTAACAATAAAAGCATCATTGGCATTTCTTTTAGCATCATATATAGCAAGGTGATATAATTTTCTATATTTCTTGTAATTTTCTTTATCTACTTCGCTTAGACTATTTTTCCATTTGGCATAAAACACTAACAAAACTGCCTTCATCTGACTTATCTGAGGAGTGAACCAAATATTTGATTTTCTGTACATTCTATTTTTATTGTTTATAGTTATCTTAGGACAGTAAGAATTGTAGTGAAAAGTTAAAATGTTCAAAAAAGAGTTGAAAGCCACATCAACATCAACTGTATTATAAATATCAGACCAATCAACCTCATTAATCAGGCAATTGACCAAGTTACAAAGCCTATCAGTAGACATTAATCGTTTCATTTTCCTACGTGGAATGCTTTCTTGATTGGACTTATTTTGACTATCTTGATGGATATGAACTAAAACTCCGGCATGATCTGAGACAAGATCTTGTTTATAGATTTCGCACTCATAAAACATATCACTCATATTTGTAAACATATTATCTATGCAAGCATGATGTCCTCTTGTTGGATGTGAGTGCACGTTATACAAATCAAACGATCTCAGTACATTGATAAATTGTTTTATATCTGACTTCTCATGATCAGATATGTTCAGATTGAGATCACCAGCCAGAATAACATATGAATGTGGTTTAGAAATATATATCAGTAGCTCCTCCAGTTTGACAAGGAATTCTTTAACACTGGAGTCTGGCGCTCTATACAGACATAGAATAATACAGTCTAATGGCAATAATTTTATGGCAGACAATTCAAAAAGACTATCTGATACAAAGTTCGATACGTCTATTCTCTTGAATTTGATAGAGTCTCTAAGCAGGATAGATGAACCACCATTCTTTTTGTATTTCTGGAATATGAGTCAGCCAGTGTAAAACCACCAGGTACGTAGAGATACTTCATCTTCACATAACCAATGCTCATTTATGCAGAGAATGTCAATCTGTCTATTCTCCAGAATCAACTCTATCTGGTTCACTTTATATCTCATTGAGCAGATATTTATAAGAAAAATTTTTATATTAGAGTCAACATTTAGTTCTCTATTTTTAACCAGCGAAATCCACTCAGAATCATTAGTTTCTGCAGTCATTGAAGTGTCAATGTCAGAATCAAGCTCCATATCTGGTTGACAGTCATTTGTTGAAGTGAACTGATCTTTATCACCTCCCATCACATGTGAGGCAACATCATTTAGCACAGTCTCAGTTTCTTGTCTGAAGGAATCAGCTCGGAGTAAAGCCTTGTCTTTTAGTTTGAGTTTAAAGGTATTGGATATCTCACCTCATTCATTGTCTGTATGGATGCTCTAACTATAAAATCTGAGATGAAGCGCTTTCCCCACGAGTTGAAGTGTAATCCATGTTGTGTATGAAAACGCCGACCTAGGTTACTCACATCCAGAAGCTTAACATTCTTGAAACGTCGACAAATTCTAGCCAGCTCAAAATTTGTTCTATCTATTTGATGATGAATGTTGGAACTGATTGGCAGATCATATCTACGTGGCACATTCATAAGTATGACATTCACATGGGTTAAATCACATAGACGTTCTTTTATAGAACTTAGAAATTTTTTAGCACCAAACTTTTCCATATCATTTGTTCCACCCATCAAGACTACCAAATCACGATCTGTCATATTCTTGCTCTCATACTCACAGCTTGAAACAACATCAACGAATTTAGCACCTGGCTTTATCATTCCTGTCACTTTGCAGTCTACTCTCTTTGCGATGAGATTCACTATATTCTTACCATGACTGTCTGCAAATATAGTTATTTTATCAAATTTTATTCTACCTGAGTGGTTTTTACCTGTAACTGGTGGGGACCTCAATTTGTTGGATAAGATACATGGATTTTTGAAATCACTACCTCGATTTCTCACAAATCGATGGACTTTGGCATGAGCAGGATATGATTTTGACACGTTAATTAAACTTCTATTATTTTGTGAGAGAGTTACCTCATGAAGCTCCGACTCGTCATCATCTCCAAACTCAGTTAATACCTCACATCTATTTTTACAAGTCACAAAAGATTTGGTGAGACTCCTAGGAGCTAGATTCGCTCCTCCTCGTCTGACGATCTCAACATCTGTACTCCCTGAATCATCTCTGAAATTATCTCGTGACTTTAATAAAATGTACAGCTCGTCATACCGTGCTCTCCATTTGTCGGTCTCAACCCTATCCTGAGTTTTCTCATTTCTGAGCGCCAGGTTATCAGCTTCCAGCGCTTCGATTGAAGTCGACATCAGTAGAATTTTCTCCGACAAAGAGTTGTTTTCATCTTTGAGTTTAATAATTGTATCTTTCAGATCTTGTAAAATTTCATTGGTAACAGCATCCACCTGCGGTTCACCATTTACTGGCTCTGTTTGGGTCATACAATCCATTACTGACCCCATAGTCCTACCCTCCAATTCAGTCTGAACACCAAAATCCACAATGGTTTTATTGGCAATATTTAATAACTTAATATCATTCTCTATTGACCTGTCAACTGCTGCCTCCCATTCTGTTCTCAACTTCTTTAGTTCATTTCTTAGAGCAGTATTTTCGTCTTCTACTACTGAGCTCTGGATATCGTCATCAATATGCGTAATCAATGAGGGAGAAAATTGATTAACATCTGTGGAGCTAGGAGATTTATTCTCCTGTGCGAAAGCATTCACCGGAGTGGAGCAAAACCCTGTGATATTTTCTTTAGGACCATATATTGAGCTTTCTGCAAACGAGACAGTAGCTGAACAATTATTAATCTTGTCCTTAACAGAAGAGCCTTGCTCATTATCCTCATCATTCATAGTTAAAGATTTCTGATGAGCAGTTGAGGGATGATTATGTTTTGAGCATCCTACATTGCTGATCTTGGGAATGCAAGAGTTAGTTTTTAGAGTTGCTTTGCAATTTTTAATCATACATCTCCATGAGACTTGCCCGGTGGCCATCTCCCTATCTTTTCTGTAAGAATAATCATTGTAAAGTAGTTTTGGATTCCCTTTAGAAGTTTGCGTTATTTTCAAATCAGTCATGCTTATATTTACAAGTAACTATTGCAATTCTTCAGATTGTAAAATAGTAAAGCGGCTTATTCAGAATGGATTAAGCACCACTGTATACAGAATATTCAAAAACTTGACGTACATAAGAAGCACACGAAAAGAAATCAGTCATTAAAATAAAAGAAGTGAAAGCTGAGAAAAGTGATGAAATCAATAAAAGTTCAGTGTAGAAAGATCAGTGTAGAAAGAAGTCAGTCATTATAAGAGAAAAGAGAAAGCTGCAAAATGTTATGAAATTAATAAAAAGTTCAGTGTAGTTCCAATTCAGATAAACAGTTGTGAAGAGAACAAAGACACCTGTTGAGCGATAAGCGAAGCCACGTGGAATCAACAAGTTGACAAGACGACGAACAGGTATCACAGTCCAGAGACAGCGTTACTGTAGCGGCTCGTTATCACATCAGTTGAAGATTGACAGTTGATATCAATTTCACTCAATATCTGAAGTTACAGCAAGAGGACGCAGAGATTAGGGAAAAGTGGGGAGGAAGAGAGCGGTGATTGCCGAGAGAGCTATCAAGGCAAGGTGAGAGGAAGCTCCTGATTAGAGAGGGTGAAAAAGCATTATTTCGAATCTGACGATAAGGAAAACGATATTGAGATAGATAAGCGAAAGAAGAATGAAATATAGTAGTTGAGTTATCATCAACTTCAACGAATTATTGTCGTTTCTTAGCTCAGTGCAGAAAGTAAAAGTTCAGAGTTGAGTTGTTATCAGTGGAACAGCTGACCTTTTTCCCGCGCAGACGAGCCGATGATAAGCAGCGTTGAGAATTGAGTTCTATTCACCAACCGGTTATGAACGTTCCTTGAGGGTTCCTCTCCGAAAGGGACTCTTGAAAAGCGTTTCATGAATGAAATCAGCTTATTTTTCATTCATGAAACGTTTTTCAAGGTGACCTTCCGGAAAGAAACCCTCAAGGAACGTTCATAAATTCGGCCCTATAACTTTGTTTTAGACTACTGTCTTGACTTATCTTGAACTTCATAACTGGAGTCTTCAAGATATAATCCAAAAAAAAACAATACATATCTAAATGTTTATTTTCTAAACATGGAAATCTGACGAGTGTTGATGATACCTCACCTTCAATCTCAGACAGCCTTTCACTGGACTTTTGCGACGTGCCCTCCTCAGCCTCAGCAGAAACCTCCTCGGAAAATGTGTCGGCCATGTTGGATTTGAGATGACAAATGGGTCCGCAGTCCATGCGTGCCAGATAGATATAGAGTGTCATGAAAGTCTGGTAGACGATCGCCGCCGACCCACCCTCTGGTTCGTCAGTGAGTAGCTCGCAGATTAGGATCATTGTTTGAGTCAGATTCTGGGAAAGATTAGATTATTCACTTTATTCATGTATAGTCCGATTCACGTCAAGAAGTCAACATTGTTTATATGAGGAGCATTGATGCCAAGTTTCATTGAGAGAGAAAGACAAGACTGCACCAAACGTGTTTATTGGGACTGTGTGCAGGGCCGCCCCGAGGTCAGTAGGCGCCCGGGGCGAGATTTTTATATGCCCCCCCCCCCCAGTATAGCGCGATAAGGTACAATATAGCACCCAACTATACAAAGTATTTTCAATTTAGGAATATCAACGGAAATTTAAAATTAAACAGTAAACAATAGCCTATTAATACGAACTATAGTGTACACTTCAGATATAGATATAACTGAGCTATGTAGGCCTAGGTCTGTCACTATCACTAGAATACTCTTTTTCAGGAAAAGAAAAATATACGCCTATGCGTAGAGTGACTGTATTTACCAAAGTTTAGTCAGTGAACGTCAAGTTTTTATTGTTTATGCCACAATTCACACTACACATTTAATAAGTGTACATGAGTACTTTAATAAGAGTTATACATAGAAATGGGTTGATAAGAAAATGGTTCAAGATTTTTAACGAGAAGGTGAAATAAAGGTACTTGCTCCGATAATGTCGGGGCGGTAATCCTTATACGACCGCGGCGCCCCCCTAGCCACGGCGCCCGGGGCGATCGCCCCGGTCGCCCTGCCCTTTGGGCGGCCCTGACTGTGTGCGACAACAATGCACAGTGCGGCAACTATGCACAGTGCGAATAGGATAGAGACATCAGCAACTGCCTTGTGGTGAACAAGGATAGCAAACTCCTATCTAAGCAATGCTGACTTCTTGACGTGAATCGCAATATAGATTACAAAATATATTGTCTTAAATTTTAGATTAGCCTATTACAGTTGAAAATTATAAATATTTCAATATCAGATTTATTCGACTAAGCTATATTTTTTCTGTATTGAACTCTTCATCGAATCAGAAGCTCTATTTCAAGTTCATTGTTCCAATGATAAGTTCCGTTGAGAAAAAAATAGATGGTTGATTTTAGAAATTTATGGAAAATTATCATCTCTCATTGAATTTGATAACTATCTCTCAATTATTAACACCTATTTATTTCATATTTAACTCTTCTTATAGCGGTTTAATGGAGGCCAGTATTATGCGATGCCCGGTTTTTTAGCCTTCAATAAACTTATTGAATCAATAACTTTTTTTGCATTTGAAAACACATGGTTATTGATTCAATAGTGCTATTGGATCCATAAACTGTCTATTGAGCGACTGAAAAACCGGGCATCAGACTATCAAATGTTTTATAAAAGATCTTCGACAAACATATGCGTCGGTTTCTCAGTTGTTCAATAAACTATTGAATCAATAATTTTTTTTATTTAATTGCAGAGGAGATTGCAGCAATACCGCTCGACACTTTGCGCAAGGTAATGGACAATTTTCAAAATCGACTTGCTGAATGTATTCGACTAGATGGACATCATCTTCACGATATTATCCTCAATACTTGAAGTTTTCTTTAATTTCCAATGTTGTAGTGTACATTGAGTACCCTGAATAAATTTAAAGAAATGATTTCCTTGTTTTTATCTTTTTCCAAAAGTTCCCATCTTTTTGGGCCACTCTGTATACAAGTACGGTAGCGGAGTAGGCTACGTTTTTGTAGTATGTTTTCCTGTTCATATATCAACCTCATTTTGATTTGTGCTCCCCAAATTCATGGTCCACGCTACGCCTCTATGGTTGGTTTTAGCACCATTCATAATAATCAATTAACTCCTACTACCATAGACTAACTATACAGCCTACTACCATAGACTAACTTGTTGTCTATGCTACTACTAAGCAATCTTAATAATCACTAATTAGACTATGAACTTGATTAGGTGATTAATGAATATAATATTAACAGTACCGGACTTAGAAACCCAGCTGCCACAGCAACAAAGTTCAGCCAACGCACAGTCTTTCTAAAACCGCAAAGTCTCAACATATTTTGAAGTTCATCTAACTCAAGTCCAACGCCTTTCCACTTATTTATCAGATCTTTCTCCTCTATTATCCCACCTTTGCCGAACTGAAACAAACACAACAAATGATCGAGCAATAAATGAAATGGAATAGAAAAAGAATTGAATTGAATGACTGCCTTTATTTTAACCTGGGAGGGCGAAGTTAGGGCGCAGTCGGCCCTCTCTTACACTTAACCCTCTAGAGATAGATAAAGAGATAGAGAAGGAAAGAGTTAGTATTTTTCCTCTATAATCCCAGCTTTGCCGAACTGAAACAAACACAATGATAAAATGGACAAAATCGAACAATAAAATAAATGGAGTAGAAAAAGAGATAGAGATCTTGATGCAATTATTCCTAATCGGTTTCAAAATCGTTTTTAAATTGATGTAATGATTTCGAATTGTATACTGTATTTGTATACTTGAAGGAATAAATAAATGTTATTTAAAATAAGGTTGATTAACTGAAAAATTCGTTTTCAAAAAGCAATTCATTTTTCTCGTACCTTACTTTAACAGTAAGTTACTTACTTTCTCTCGTCGTTACTTTAACAGTATTTTGTACAAAGTATTTCGTCATGGAAAACAGCATTGATGAAATATCTGTATCTCTATCTCTATTCTAAAAATATCAAAATCAAAATCATATTATTGAGCCAAAACGGTATACATATACAGGCCAAGTCAGAACCAATAAATTATGTCTATCTCAAAATATCTCATGTCTATTCTATTATAGACATGAAAGCATTTTTTTTTTCCGAGGATGATGCCCACATGAGCTCTAGGCTTGTGCGTGGGTAATGAGTGGGGTGATGATGAGTTATGACGACTACTTTTTAGGCAGTCGGGACCGACGGCTTAACGTCTCCTCCGAAAGACGGGAGTGGCCGTATTTGTCAAAATCCTTTCCGTCAACCAGGCTCGAACCCTGGCCCAATGGATTTTATCTGACTGCTGATAACTTAATCAGTCTGACGCCTTAGCCGCCTCGGCTACGAACCATTACTTTTCATATAAATATAATGTGCTTTCGTGAGTATCGTATTAGTGATGTTAATCTGTAAATTGAAAGAATTTGATTTTGAAGATTTTTCGGGACTTATAAGTTGAAAATTCAGTGTTGGACTTTACCTGTAATGTTTTCCATATTTCCCATTAGGGAAAACTGGATGATTCGGCAAGGTGGAACACCCAAAAGGGTCTCTCCACCAAAAAAGCCATAAGCTCGATAATAATATAAATATATATTCTTATAATTAATTTCACTCACTTGTTTGATCAGAATCTTCAGAAACCCTGCAGTAAGTCCTGATGGTGTGGAAATCAGCGGATACTCTATCCTATCCTTCACGGGGGGTACATCACCATTAGCAAGGGCTCGAAAATAAGCTGAAGACCAATGGAGAAGATCCCTGGGCTGAGTTTTGATAGCTGCTTTTGCGTATTGCTTCAAAATGTAGGGCAGATTCAAAGGTACGTTGATTTGTTCTGAGCAGTACATCTCTTCCGAAATTGTACCCATGGTTTTGAAAAGAGTTTACTGGAAAACACGATGAAATTAGTAAATACAGAGTGTAATATTATAAGAAATTCCATAATGTAAAAATTGGTTGCAGTTTGCAATATGTTTTATGACTGTGTAGTATGCTAAAGTAGTCTATCATATAAAAAATCATGCATGGTAACTTACGTTACTGGGCGTTCAAAGTAGATAATAATTATACCAGCTATTCAATACATCAGTAATCACTGTTATCAACACAGACTTGACAATCAGTGTCTGCTATCAAAACATTCATTGAATGTATGCATTTTATTGTTGCTACATTGTCGTCATAGCAACAGAGAGGGTTTCGTGTTTTCGTGAGCTCAAAACATTGAAGGTCAGACTAATTGCTGCTTTATAGTACAGTCGGTTGTTGAACTTCATTTTTGATTCATCCTTCACCTGAATCTTGTATTCTGATAAATCAATAATGAGATAAAGTCAAATACAAAACCAAAAATTGTTAATGTGGTAATGATAAGATGAGAGTCATTTCAAAATAGGCGCTTTACAGAATACCAATACAAAGAGCTGAAACACCGTTTTTGGTTTAGAAAAATTAAATGAGATAGAATTGATCTTCGAACAAGAAACTTGTTTATTTCGAAATAGATTGTTATTTTTATTGTAGATTGAAATTAAATTGAAACTTTGACACAAAATAATCAATAATATTCACGAACGATATGTCCTATTGTTGTGGTGGTGACAGTGTTTCAAAGATCAACAAACAGTAGCAAATAGGTTAGAGACGGTCGTTTTATTTGGCTTGTCTTATTTCGTGCTAAATACTATTTATTTATAAGTTTTTACATATCTTATGAGTAGTTTCAGTTGGGTTTTAGATGCATAAATACATAATTTCATTGGTTATATCGATTTTATGAGCTAAAACTCGAAACTTCAGTATGTAAACTCAACAGAACCAATATGGACTTCGTTTTTGGCAGATTGTAACGAAATATGAAATTGAAATTTCGATGGCTATTTTTCGGTTTAGTTTTACTAGTTATTGTTTATTTGATAGTATATCGTGATGTGACCAATCTAGCTGATCGAACAGAGTTCGCCAGTTTTTTCAAGTATTATCAGACTGCTAATCAAACTTCACAACAAAGTTTGAAGAATGGAACATTAGAAGTCAGTAAATCTGCCGAAGCTTCCAAACTAGGAGATAAAAAGGAATGGTAAGTAAATTTCAATAATATTTTCATGTTTAGAGTTATGTAGGCCTATAACTTGGGCCCAATAAGCCCTCATAAATTGAGTAAAAGAGAAATATTACTTTCAACACAGAGTTGTGGAGGTTATGTTTCATTTTACTCCATTGGTATAATTACCATGGTATACTTATTTATTATGTAGTTATTAATTAGTATAATTACCGCATTACCGTACCTTAATAAATAATTACCGTTTCATTTCCACCGTTCTCTCCCTTGCAGTCAGTCAAATTAGAAGTGAAAATAGTGGATTGTTACATTTTTTTAACGGATTATGTAGTAGGCTACATGGCTAAAGTATAATATACTTTATATATGTATAGGTATATTATAATGAAGCATAATGACATATTATGCTGCTGTTTCATGAGGATAGAGGCATTGGACCTCTCACTCTGTTTCTACCACAATTAGATTGAACAAACAGTCTTAAGCCTATCTGTGTTAGTTAAGGCACAGCGATGAAGAACTATTTTAGAATTCCTTTATCTGTGGTGCAGGCCTGAACAGTTTTTGAAAGCTGAATATTGTATTGAATTGAATAACGTTGTTCTCAAATTTATGAAGTTTGTTGAATTTTTAAAGCCCCTGGGCTGACAATGAATTACCTCATCACATCACAAATTCTTGCAATGATGATAGTGTAAAAGAATTTCTTCTCTATGATCAGTAGGCCTATGCAGTTGTATTAATATTGTGAAGTTGATGAGATTTTATACACTTTTAACATAGTAGAAATCTGTTGATGCAAGACAATAATGCATGTTTAGTCTAGATAGGCTACGACCATTCCAAAGTTAACAAGCTGTTCCACTTTATTGAAGAGTGGAATTTAGGCTACTTTTGAATTATTTCTTTGCGAAATTTTTAATTTTGAAATAATTCTATCCTGTTTTTTACAAATTTCTGTTTTGAAATATTTTTTTATTTTTCAGGATTCCTTCAGAAATAGTTGTAGCAGTTGTAGTTTGCGGTGATCGACTGACCGAAACGTTGGTTATGCTCAAATCCGCCATTTTGTTCAGTTTCTATTTGAGTCATGATTTGCGTATTGTGATATTCACCGAGAACTCCCTTTTCCAGAGTTTCAGTGAAAAGGTGAGTTTAAAAATTGCTTTGAAAAATTTTTTCAACGACAAATAGGCGTAAATATAATTATATAACTTATTCTCTAAAGGTGGGTTTTCGTAACTGCGACCGAGTGCCGCAGCGGAGCCCGACCCAGCGTTGCCAGGTGCAATTGACAACGCTGGGTCGGGCTCCGCTGTGGCACTCGGTCGCAGTAACGAAAACCCACCTTAACTAAATTAGAAACTCCTCGGAATTTTAAATTTTGTTATTAATAAAAATTAAATGGTGTACGGCACAGTGACTGCTTTAATTATTAAAATTAAAAGAAACGTCAGAAGCAGAGATTACCCCTTAAAAATTTCCTTCCTTTTGAAATTATAGTGAATTATTCATGGTTTTTTTAGACTTATGTATAAATATTAGAATATTGTAATTAAATATATTCAAGGAATAATATATTTTTCTGTATGTTTAAACTTATTTATTTCTATATTTAGAATTTTAGAACACGATATTTTTAAATTTTGTGATTAATAAGTAAGTTAAATTTATTAATTTTTTACAGCTAGGAGAGTGGCAAGGTCACACAAATAGCTCTTTTCAATTTGAGTTGCACAGTCTTTCGTTTCCCGATAAAAACGGGAATGAGTGGAGAAAACTATTTAAACCCTGTGCGGCGCAGAGGCTATTCTTGCCTGTAAGTATTTTTAATTTTCCACAAATTTCGAATAAATTCATCTTTTGAAAATTGACTTGTAGTTTGTAAAAAATTTACATGCATATTGCAAAAAACAATTGCAAATAATTTCTATGAAATGTTTTTACAAAAGAATATTCTGGAGACAAGATTTATGAACTGCACTCTGAGTTAATATCAGGCAGAAGGTAAGTTATATGGTAGTGGGAAATACTAATGGAAGAGTCCTTCAATTTTCACTTGGTTGAGCACACATTTCAAATTGTTGAAACCTTTCTACTCCGTTAAGAACGGTGAAAAACTAACTGGTGCCGACTGATTGGTTAAATTATTTCTATAATTATCAAAATCCTTATATTTTTCAAAATATGTCAAGACATTCAAAACATATTCAAAACAGTGAAAATTTGTTCATTACCACAAAAACGCAAACGAAAATGGAGATGAAAAAACGTGTTTCTTATCACTGCTATGCTAATCTTGTAGGCTATTACCAACCTTTCTCTGTAATATTGTGGCTCAATGCAATTTTTGAAGCTAGTACTTCTCATATTAGCATATATAGTAAAATATAGAAATATATAGTAAAATGTCAATGCATTCAATCTTACTTGTTACAATACTATAGTTGAACGGTCTATAGTGCGATTCACGTCAAGAAGTCAGCATTGCTTAGATGGGAGTTTGCTATCCTTGTTCAGCACAAGGCAGTTGCTGATGTCTCTATCCTATTCGCACTGTGCATAGTTGCCGCACTGTGCACTGTTGTCGCACACAGTCCCAACAAACACGTTTGGTGCAGTTTTCTCTTTCTCTCTCAATGAAACTTGGCATCAATGCTCCTCATATAAACAATGCTGACTTCTTGACGTGAATCGGACTGCACTAATACTATTCCGCTCCCAATTTTTTGTTTCAAATCAGCCCAGTATGTCCTTGGTCCACTATACTGTGGAAGATGCCTAAACTTCGTCCAAAGCACTTATAGTCTACAATAAACTAATTTATAAATCAATCTATCGTCAAAGTCATCTATCTCTCTGTCTGGTTCCTAATTTATCACGTAGTGAAATTATTAGCTCGTTCAACGTATGTCTCTGCAACCGGCCGTTAGTATTTTAAATTTGTTCGTGTAAAATCGTCTAATCCTCACTTGTAAAATTCAATAAATGATCTCTAATTCTTGTTGTTTGTTTCAGACACTGCTCTCGCACTTGGATAGAGTGCTCTACGTAGACACAGACGTGATATTTTTGGCGCCGCTATCAAAACTTTGGGCGCATTTTGATAAGATGAATTCAACACAGATGGCAGCACTGTCTTCCGAACATGAGGATCCCAGTATTGGATGGTATAATCGCTTCGCCAGACATCCGTACTATGGAAAAACTGGTGAGTTTCATTTCATATTAATTTTGTTACTGAAACTGAACAAGAACATTTGTAATTAATTTTTTTATCTATTAATTTCAGTTAGAAATGGACTGTTCGTTCATTAGCCAAAGTGCTAACTTAGGCTAGGCGTACACCGGTTAGTCAAGACAAGACAAGACGACATTAGTCACGTTTAGTCACAGTAATTCACATAGCTGCTTATGAAGCAGCACACACCGATGCAATGACTAATCGATGTGTGTTCCTATATTATTAAAATACATATTATTGAAATAAGTTTGCGGTACAAGGCTAGGCGTACACCGGTTAGTCAAGACAAGACGAGATGAGTCACGTTTAGTCACAGTAATTCACATAGCTGCTTATGAAGCAGCACACACCGATGCAATGACTAATCGGTGTGTGTTGCTTCATAAGCAACTGTGTGAAGTACTGTGACTAAACTTGACTAATCTCATCTTGTCTTGTCTTGACTAACCGGTGTACGCCTAGCCTTAGATTTAGGGAAGTGGTTGTCCCAGAGGCGAGTCTAATCGGTGAGATTAGATAAGAGACAGCGCCTACCACTCCCGTTGTAACGGTGATCGGCTCCTCTAAATACAAAAATTTATGAGCTTCAAAATCGCTTCCCGGTGGTTCGCAACCCACCTAAAGCTGTAGGTCCATTCATCTCTCACCATCATCCTTCCCATTACCCACGCACAAGCTTAGAGCTAATGTGGGCATGATCCCTAGCAAAAACAAAACTAGAAGGAATTGAAGATAAATATAAAATGAAACCCCAGGAAGGTCGCGGTGGCTTGAAATGTATACAGTCGATAAAAAGACTTGAATTTTTTTTTGTATTTTATTCTAGTGTTGTACCGATTCACTTTTGTATTGTTTTCTTCTCTTTTTGGCAATAAAATATTGAGTGATTGATTGAAGTACTGGATCTAATATGTAAAAGAGAGGTCAAATTGAACTCTAGATCTCCAGTAACGTCACACGATGTTCTGTCTCAGAGCTTTGAATAGACTGAGATGCGCATGAAGACTATAGCAGGATCCATTTAACTTGTCATAAAACATATGATCGACGAGCATATGATCACAATACTTAACCTACAAATGCTGAATCTCGCAGATTTTTGGAAAGGGCTTTTAAAAAGTTATTCTTTGAAAGGTCTTCTTTAAAAAGGTCTTTTAAAGACTTTAAAGGTCTTTAAGACTTTCAAGCCTTTTGATTATTGTGTCGAAATCACTGTTTAATTATTACTGGAACAGCTGATTTCTGACAAGTTAATTGGATCCTGCTATACATTGTATTCTAATTAGTTGCAAGCTTCATTCAGCTAATCTTCTGACGTTACTGTATATTAAAGAGTTCGATTTCATCCTGTTATTTTCAATTCGTATTCTATTCTTTCTCCAATATATCTTTTTTTTGTATTGCAGGTGTCAATTCGGGTGTGATGTTAATGCATTTAGCCAAAATGAGGAGTTTTGGTTGGTCGAGCTACCTGCAGCCTATCTACAACGAGTTCAAACTAAAGCTCACCTGGGGCGATCAGGATATTATCAATATTCTGTTTCACTTTCATCCAGGTAGGAAAATCAGAGTCGAATCGGATAATTATTTATTCTGGCAAATAAATATAACAAATTACATTGGATATACATTACAGTCTATAGAAATATTGTACAAAAACAAAGTAATATGAAGAAATAATGCACTTTCATCAATTTAATTATTCTATAAAAGAAATTTTGCTCTGATGTGTTTTTCATAGCAACAGAATTGATTTATTCCATTCTCAGCATCATAGAGTAGCAATAAAAATATATGGTCGAGTAACAAACATTCAAGACCGCTCTCGGAAGGGTGACCGACACAAAAAATTGTGCAATGAGGTGAGGTGGAACCTACCCGTAAAGGTCTCCCACCAATAAAAGCCATACGATAAAAAAATATATAAATTATAGAATAGAAGTTATATAAATGATAGAATTATAATAGAATAGAATAGAATTATAGAAATATAAATTATAGAAAAGTTCTGTGGCCGAAGTTGAGGCATATAATTGCATAAATTATAAATTATTAAGCATATTATGCTAGTAAAAATCAAAGCATAGTAAATAAAAATACAAAATGCACGAATGAGCAAGAAAGTGAATTGTTTTTGTATTAGCTTTATTTTGTCATTGCTATCAAGTTGTATGTTTTCAGTAGCTGTTACTAAATACTATCAATAATTTCCAATTAACTCAGGTTTAATCTCATCACAGCTCTTATCCTACTCAAAACTTCTGGCTGATCAATAGTTTCAGCTCCTATTGCTTTATTATTAATTTCCAATAATGTTCATATTTTATTGAGTAATTCTAGTAGGGCCTGTTTCTCCAACGACGATTAAACCAATTTTTAGATTAATCTTAGGCTTTACCACTTTTTTGATTTAATGATGCTAACATTGAATCAAATGGTCAGCTGTTCGGACATCGGGCTTTCTGACAAAAACGTTTCTAGTGAGTGGTAAAGCCTAAGATTAATCTAAAAATTGATTAAATCGTCGTTGGAGAAACCGGCCCTAAGCCAGAAGCTTAAGTAATTTCAGTAAGGGCCACTTTCCTCAACGCTGCTTGAGTTATACATCTAGCTTAAGCCTCATTCGGAGAGTTTAAGCTATATTCAAATGTATATTGAGTAGAATTTAGAGCATAACATTGTGTAGAATGATTTTAACCATTGTATTGTTGATGTATTGACGTTTCCAATATTGTATATTTGTATACCTAAGGAATATTGATAAGTTAATATTCTATTGCAGTCTATTGTTTTCTATTATATTCCATTCTATTCTATTCTACTCTTTTCTATCCAAACCTATCCTATTCTACCACATCCATTCATATTTAAGAAAACTGAGTGTATTTAATGAAAGAACATGATAGAACCGTTATACTTCATTACAAAGAGAAGAAACAAGATAATTCAATATCTCTTCAGACACTCGACCAATATCAACCCGATATAAAACTGTTCACTCTGTCGATATCAGGCGTAATAGTTGGGTTGCTTGTTTCAAATCATAAATGGTGGATGGATATTGATGATTTGAAACAAGAAATGACAGCTTACAAACTGTTACGCCTGATATGCTACAGTGAGAATGGAAAGAGTTTGAGGAGGTTTTGGGTTGATATTGCTCGAGTGTCTGAGGGTCATATTGAACATCTCTGAACTTTAGAGTGAAAAACTTTTATCACTTTGAAATGATGTATAACAGAAGGTTCTATCATATTTCTTTCATTAAATACAAAGTTTTAAAGTTGTGGTATTCTTTTTGAATCTTGTGGTAAATTCTTTTTGAATCTTGTGGTTTTGAATCGTGGTAATCTTTTTGTGTAGAATGATTTTAACCATTGTATTGTTGATGTATTGACGTTTCCAATTGTATATTTGTATACCTAAGGAATGAATATTGATAAGTTAATATTCTATTGCAGTCTATTGTTTTCTTTTATATTCCATTCTATTCTATCCTTTTCTATCATAACCTATCCTATTCTACCATATCCTATTCTATTCTATCCCATTCTACTGTATTATCACCTTCATTTTATCGAATTCTAATCACTTGCAGAGCGTCTTCTAGTCTATTCGTGTGCGCACAACTATCGTCCTGACCATTGCATGTACTCGTCGATGTGCAAGGAGGCAGACAGAGATGGCGTTTTAGTCGTTCACGGATCGCGGAGCTCGTTTCATGGCGAGAAGCAGCCGGCGTTCAAAGCCATCTACAAAGCTATGGAAGAGGTATTTATTCATTTCTTTATTTTATTATTTTTTTTTTGCTAGGGATGATGCCCACATAAGCTCTAAGCTTGTGCGTGGGTAATGGAAGGATAATGATGAGATATGA
This sequence comes from Laodelphax striatellus, assembly GCA_017141395.1. NCBI lineage: Eukaryota > Metazoa > Arthropoda > Insecta > Hemiptera > Delphacidae > Laodelphax > Laodelphax striatellus. Next base: position 3,701,788 of record CM029542.1, read on the forward strand.
ATGGACCTACAGCTTTAGGTGGGTTCCGAACCACCGGGAAGCGATTTTGATGCTCATAATTTTTTGTATTTAGAGGAGCCGGTCACCGATACAACGGGAGTGGTAGGTGCTGTCTCTCACCGATTAGCCTCGCCTCTGCCACTGGGACCAACCCGCTTCCAACCCTTTTTTATTTATCCATTAACTTATTCATTTATTATATTTATTCATGTAGCCTAATTATTTATTCATTTATTTTGTCATGTTTCATTTAGTCATTCATTCATTCTTTCATTTATTAATTTAATCATTTATTCATTGAATCATTCATTCATTTATTTTGTCGTGTTTCATCTATTCATTTATTTTGTCATGTTTCATTTAGTCATTCATTCATTCTTTCATTTATTTATTTAATCATTCATTCTTGCAATCATTCATTCATCCATTTATTTTGTCATGTTTTATCTATTCATTTATTCATTCATTCTTTCATTTATTAATTTAATCATTTATTCGTGTAATCATTTATTCATTCAATCATTTATTCGTTTAATCATTCATTCATTCTTTCATTTATTTATTCATTTTGTCATGTTTCATTTAGTCATTCATTCATTCATTAATTAATTATTTATTTTGTCGTGTTTCATTTATTTTGTCGTGTTTTATTTATTCATTTAGTCATTCAATTCTTCCATTTATTTTTCAAATTTTAATTTTTAATTTTTCCGTGTCTAGATTGTAATTTGTACAGACACAGAGACTGCATAAAAACAGTGTGGACATTGCATGTCACACTTTTGATTGAGCTTGGACAAATCCACCATACTTTTGATTTTATTAAATCCATAGAGACTAAAATTATTGATTTTTAATAGCAATTATTTTAAATGAGTGATCATGAGGTTGTCACGAACACACAAGACTGCACTTGAAAGGGTTACCAACACAGATGGTGGCAGTAGGTTGGTCATATGATCTTCCATTTACAATGCACACTGTCGTCTCATTTGTTTGTATAGAGTGGATGATCATATGACCAACCTTCCTGCCAGTAACCTACACGTCTACTGGTATCGTGAAATCGCGCCATAAGGCTAGGTGGAACCTACCCATCAGAATCTCCCCATCGGCAAAAAGCCTTACGAACGTATTTCAACAATCATTTAACTATTATATTAAACTTTTGGCGCATTCCTTTCTACTGTGCTTTCACCACTGCTAGATTTGAAGTGAAATTGAAAGTGAAATTGAAGTGAAGTGAAAGTGAAATTCACACTGATACAAGTCTGTTGCAATCTATTCTCAAACGATACAGTACTTAGCAAGTAAGCGGTGCTCTGTGCTGCATGGGGTAAAATAGTTGATGATCAATTAAACCGTTATTAATTATGATTTGTGTGATTTTTTCCAATTAATTCAATTTTTTTGTTACAGTACCAGTTACCTATGGACCCCTTCGAGAACCTTCTGCTTCCAATGAAGAGTTACCTCGCGCAAACCACTCAGTCGAACTGTGGTAAGGAGTCCACCATTTTCACCAAACAGTTGGAGCATACGTTTCCACAGCCATTGGACGAAGGATTCAGATAACGTTCTCTGTCTCAATTATTTTTCGACTATTTTATGATGATGGTACTAGAAAATACCCTGTATACAAGGTATTTTGAAAGGCAGTCGTTGACACGATTGTAAACGACACCTTTTAGAAACAACCTTTTCAATTTATAAAACAAAATTATAATTTAAAGTACAGTTATTGGGAACAAGTGCATAATTAAGAGTAAACTCTGTTAGGTAAATTACTACATTGCATGTCAAAAGAGATTCTTGCATAAATATTCTCTGAAACTAAAATTAAAAATGAATTTGTAGCATTCTACGAAGAGTACCTAATGTTGTAAAGCATTACAATAATATAATAATTCAGGGAATAACAATGTATTGAACTATTTTTTATGAAGTACCGTAGCTATTTAATGTAGCTGTATCATTGGTCCAACAGTATAGTAGGATTCTTTTAAATTGTCAGAAACAGCTGGTTGATATACGCTCGTTTACTAACGTTAAATCAGCTGTTTTCTGACAAGTTAAAAGAATCCTTCTATACTTGGTGGTTGAAATTGATGTTATCTAAATTTAAACGTAATTCATTATTGAATTTGCTATTGGTTTGCACTTTACATCACACGTTTATCAATCTTATCTTTGAGCTCAATTCCACTCCGTTTTCCTCAAACACCAAGTTTATTATAAAATAAGTATTTATTAATCTCTCTTCACTTTTCATTCATCTTTATCATATTTCCTCTTGTATTCCATTCTACATCATCCAATTCTCTTTCTTCTTCACATTTCATATTTTTGGATGTGGATCCATCTCTTTTTCTCACTTGTTCGAAATTATTATACTTGAAAAATTACTTTACTTAGAAAGTGAAATGTACTCACAAATTAATGTTGATAGCTATTTCGGACTGCTGTTTGTCCATCTTCCGAAATAGCTATCAACACTAATCTGTGAGTAGCTTTCACTTCTTGAGTAAAGTAATTTTTAAAGTATAATAATTCATATTTTTCTTTAAAAATCACGTAGCCTATATCATCAAATTGCAACGAAGTGCAATTCTCCCATCACTTACCTATTCATAATACCTCTGTCATCTATATTTAGTAGCCTATTGTACTGGAATGAATTTCTATTACCATCTATTATTCAGTATCCATACATATTATTGAAATAAGTTTGCAGTATTAGGTTCTACTCGATCCCTATTTTCCTCTAGTTTTATGTATATTATTTCAACCTCCCAATTTTAATCAAGTTCTATGTATATTATTTGAACATAATATAAAGGCAGTATACTATGTGATTAGATCTTTCAATTGTCGATTCTATGTAATTTTCTAATATTTCCTCTATTATTCACTAATAGTCTGTGATAAAGGGGCTCAACTCAGTAAGGTCCATATTTTTATTACCTACTCTTGTAGTATTTTCGAATTTTTATTCCTCCAATATTTTTCTCTAATATTACACCAACATGTAGAATCAGTTATAATGTAAACAATGGTTCAAATGTTTATCAATGTGTAGAATTATTTTATTAAAGTGATTGTCTTCTAAAATAATTTTTACAAGTTTAATTTTTTACAATTTGTAGATTCAGTTTTAGAAGGTTTGATAATATCATTGTCAAATTATTGATCGAATGGTTTTTGATTTTTGAAAAACTACTATATTCAAATCTGTTTTGAAGTGTGAGTTAATAAATATTATTAGGTACAGTAAATAATCCATGTTTTCCAATATTTTTTAACATTTAAAATTATTTTTTAATATGTTTATTGTGTTAACTGAATAAGCATTATATTGCAATTAACGTTTTGCTATAAAATTTATCAATTTATTATAATTTTTCAAGTGTTTTGTTTTTGAGTAAAAAATTGTGACTTTGAATGATATAGATCATAGCCTAAATTTTAGTAACTTTATCATATATTCGATTTTTTCCCAAAAACTTGTATACTTTTTCTAAACGTAATAATTATGAAATATCTTCAAACTCTCACAAAATTGAAGTTTAATTTTATCATGGCAAACAATGATTTAAAAAAATGTTTTCCATTTTTTATCTCCATATTATCTCTTTCACTTAGAATAGAATTTATTGTAAATATATTCAACCAATTCAATTCTGTACCTATGCGTTATCCAGGTTATGAACAAGAATGCAGTAATTTATTTAAGGCTAGGCGTACACCGGTTAGTCAAGACAAGACAAGACGAGATTAGTCACGCTTAGTCACAGTATTACATTGTCATGAGCAACACACCGATTAGTCATTGCATCAGTGTGTGCTGCTTCATAAGCAACTATGTGAATTACTGTGACTAAACGTGTATAATCTTGTCTTGTCTTGACTAACCGGTGTTCGCCTAGCCTTATGTTTGTTTTCATAGTCACTAACATGAGTATTATTTTTGCGTGGAAATTATTGTTTTCGAGTTAAAAGTCAATTATTTACGATGGAAACGTATCAAACCTCGCTCAATGTTGCCTATTATTTGTATTATATTACCAATAATTATTGTATAGTTATTATGTATTAATTATCAACAATTATTATATTGTATAAGTATTATATCATTTTTTAATTATCAATATTTACATGTATTATACAAGAAATATTTAAACAAGAAATGTGAAGTGAGAAAAAATATTTATTACATTAATAAAAGACATTACAGTTCGTATTATATTATTCGGTATAATTTTAAGATTTTTAGAAGACAGGTTTAAGTTATTTGTACATAATTTTGTATTATTATATTCCGATGTGTCATATTATTTTTAATCTGTACAATTGGGCCACTTGAGCAATAAAACTGTGTTTTTCTAGATCGACAGAATTTATTCACAAATGTCTATTTTTACAATCAATTCATGTTTGTACAGTCAATTAAATGACTGATTCGCATTTCTCAACTTTGTATGTTTGCTAGTTGGTTGATATTGATGTTTAATAAAGTCATTTTTTGTGAATTAATTGGGAAATATTTATTCTCAAGTTTACCGTTTATTGATCTGTTCATTTGCCAGATGCTGATGAAAAATCCCATATAGCATTTTAATCTTGTCAGAAAACAGCTGATTTAACGTTAGTAAACGAGCGTACATCAAGCTGTTTTATGACAATTTAAAGAATCCTGCTATAAAATAGTTGGGATTTTTCATCAATTGCATCTGGCAACGCTGGTCACTCCGCTGCGGCATTCGGTCGCAGTAACGGAAACCAACCTTTAAGGCTCATGCCAAATTTGAAAATGTTTGAATTATCCATTCTGAGTGAAATACTTGCGTCAAAGTTTTATTAAACAGATATTTTCTACATAATGAGATAGGCCTAGATTAAATGTCCTTAGTCATGATAATCATTCACAGTATTGGTAGTAATAAATTGATGATAGTATGTTTGTCAGCTGATTATTATCACATCTACCCCCTCGTGGTATTTAGAAGTGGTAGTCCTGAAGGTGAGCAGGAGTTCGCTCACTTCTTCTTAAGGCGCTTATTGACAGGGAAAGTAGAGAGAGTAAGTTACTTTCTGGAAGTACTTGCCATTGAGGGCCGCTTTCCCCAACGCTGCTTAAGTAATAACAGCTGACGCTCAATTTTTTTTCTATACTTTTCCTATTCTCCGAATGAGGCTTGAGCCAGGTGTATTGCTTAAGCAGCGTTGGGGAAAGCGGCCCTAAGGCGCTTATTGAAAGGGAAAGGAGAGATAGCAAGTTACTTTCTGGAAGTACTAGCCATTATAAGTCACTTTCTACTTATTTGCTTATATACAGGGAAAGTACTTGCTGGAAGTAACTTGCCTTCTCTTCTTTACTTTTTAATGTTATTCTCAACACATCTTATTATTTCCACAAAGATGCGTTTCCTCTGCTCTACTGGCTGAAAGTGGGAGAAAGTGATCACATGACCATCACGTGACCCTCTACTTTCCTTGGAGTGGCAAGTAAAAACAAACAAGTTTGATTTTACTTCCAGAGGCCTATTGCATGAGAAAATACAAGCTAGTAATACTAGTTGTCAGATGGCAAGTTACCATAGTGACAACTAGTATTACTAGCTTGTATTTTCTCATGCAACAGGCCCCAGAAAGTGATTACTTTCTCTGAAGTGGAAAGTACCCCTATAGACAGGGAAAGTAAGGGGTAAGTTGAAGAGGCAAGTACTTGCTGGATGTTACTTTCTCTCTCAACTTTCCCTGTCAATAAGCGCCTTAAGATTCACGCGGTATGAGGAGTACCAGGGGGTTCTTCTATTAAGTTAGATGACTCTTCCACGAGTTCGGAAGGTTCCTGTGAACCTGAGGATTCAGGAGTGGAATCCAAAAGCTCGATTAGATCTTCGAGCTCTTCTTGTATGGTGGGATTTTCAGGCACGGATGGTGCAAGGGTTTTCTCTGATACCGTTGTCTTCCTCCCATCGGGGAATCGAACGTGTGCATATTCTGGATTAGCTTCCAATAAAAACACTTCATCAACAGCTGCTTCAAACTTGGATTGTCTGTTCTATCACGTCTGAGTAAAACTGGTCCAGGATTCAAAAGCCAAGTATCCTAAATTAATTCTAAGTTGGAACTTTTTATTTGCTAATTTTTGAAGCCCTACATGTAGTTGTTATGTAATTTATTTAATTAAATTTCAAAAAAAAAAACATGTTAGTTGAGTTTTATTTCTTTAATTTTCATCTCATATTGAAGGTTTCCAAGCCTCAGGCAAAGAATGGTAGATGGTTAGTAATGGTTGTGATGGAGCTAAACATTTGACAATGACTTTATAAATTTATATTCATTTAAAGATACTAAGTTATCAGCAGAGAAACTACTTCAGAATAATAATTTCCTTGAACCGAAAAATTCGAATATTTATTATTGTAGAACCTACAATAATACCTCAAATGAGAACAATAAATAATTTCTTGATTAGTCAATATGCTCTTTAATGATACATAGATACTCCAAAGTAACAATAACACAATCAAAATTCATTAAAGTTTGGAATTCACGAAGAATAATAAATATTCCGTATTGAAAATGACAACGTACTGCTTTTAACTTTTGAACCTGCGAGAGCGACAGTAGCTCAACCTCTTTGTGAAAAGTAGAACTTATAGCTCTAGATATAGGACAACTCACGATATAGTAATAGAAATCAATACTAGTCACTTGTCAGAGGCAATTTCAAACGTCCGGTGCATTCATTTGATAAAATAGACTTTTCTCGTATTTCCATCATGTTTCTACTTCGGAAAATATTCATTATGAATGGAAGACATGCTGAAAAATCGAATTAGATAGGTTTCAAGCACTTACATTCAGTAGTTTTTGAGTAAAGATTATTTTAATACAAAAAATGACGTGATTTCAAGGTTTTCTGAGGATTACTTCAAAAATATGATTGATAACTACTTGAAACAATTTTTATAATATTCTTTAAATAATTTTGCGTCTAAATGATTGTATTTTCAATCTTTAATTCTGCACATAGCTCTAGAAACAAATATAATAATGTTCAATTTTGACGTCTTTGGCAGCGTGTAACTCAGTAACGAAGGGTTAACGGGTATGAGTTTATCGGATGTTCCTATCCTAGAATTCAATGAAGAATACTATTCCAAAAGGGCATCGCGATTTATGAATGTTGAAATTTTTTTCGTATATATATTTTTTATTTCAATGACCTTGATAGAAAACGTCTTGAAACTACCTCCATTCGATTCCTTGATATATTTGAAATATTTTCAGTATTTTTTGGAACCTCATCTTGCCCTACAGTCTCCAGAATAATTGAAAAACGATGTTTTCACGACTGTACACTCATTTAGAATTTATATCATTCTAAAGCGTGTGGAATGTTTCATAATCTGAAAATGTGATCAAATCTGTGAAATTAACTGGAGAATCGAATAAAAATAGTTCCAAGAGTGTAACAATGGTAGTTTTTGAGTAACAAGTGAAAAATCACAGAAAACAATGGTTTTTTGAACCCTGTTTTCTGTTTTTTTCTAATATCTCACGAAATACTTCAGCTAAACTCTTGAACTTGGGCTTAAATGATTCCTTATCTCCATTTGCATAAATCAAGACCAATTATGAACCTTCAGATATCCAAATAACTCCATAAAAAAATAAATAAAAAGTCATTTTTCGCATGTTTGACGATTTTTTATTCAATAACGGTACATTTGCGGACCATGGTTCATCAGATGTTCCTATCCTAACTTTTCACGTAGAATCATGTCCGTTATTTGTATTTCGATATTTCGAAGTTGCAAAATTTTTAGGTACAGTGTGCTGAATTTGGTCAAAATCTAGCGTTCATTTATCGAAAGGAACGAGTATCGACTACTCGAAACGCTGTTTGTCGATAGACATCGCTTCGAAAACTATCGATCGATAGTGATTATTTAAGAATGTAGTTCGTCATTTCGCTGCTAGATGGCAGGGGCTGTCTATTTCATTCAGATAGCAGTTGTAGGCCGACGTGCGTTGTTCATTAAATGAATGAAATTTTCCATTTTCAATCTTGCTTTTCTGAACTTATCGACTAATTTTAATGTTGTAAGAGTAATTTTCTCTTTATTCAATCGCTTATTGTCTTATTATGATTATTCTCAAAGAATTCTCCACTATGGATTTTTGTGGAGACAACTTAAATTAGGCTTGGGCCTATTTACTAAACTATCATAATAAGAATGAAATTTCAAAAATATTGTTATTTTTAAACAATTTATTTGGATTCATGAAGTATTTTATCTTTAAATTCGTATTCTTACCTTCAATGTTGATTATCAGCTTCTACTTCTAGAGGGTCCAACGCAATACTTACCTTTTACCTGTTATGGCTGGGTTTCACGATTCCAGTAGACGTTCAGGTTACTGGAGGCAGGTTACTGGTTTATAGTTAATTAGATAGGCCTTCCTCCAGTAACCTGAACGTCTACTGGAATCGTAAAACCAAGCCATTACTGCTACCTTACTGATTGAAAAAGTCCATCTCTTGAATGATTCTTTGACAAATACATCAGTACATTTTTTTAGAGTAAGTTATCTTATTGATAAGAATATTATAACTGATGCGCAATATTATAATTAAATGATTTTCACATTGATTTCCCTAATTGCTCCTTGATAGATAAAATAAATAAACGGCCAGTTGCACGAAAATCCAATTGAATTCACCACCGTTAAAGTCATCTAACAAAATAAATACAAGAACTAATACGAAATCTGACGCCAAAGCAATGAATTGGATTCCCTTTCAACTAACCTTCAGTCCTCTTTATTTTTGAGATTTGCATTAAGATTATCGCAGGATTCTTATGATCTTGTGAATACATTAAAAATCAATTTTAGGTGACCTAATTTTTAGGTAACCTTATGTAGTCACTGCAGTTTCAGCCAAATCTACTGCTGGAAAATAGCTTACAAACCAGTACTGTAGCATAAAAAAATCAAAAACTGTCTCAAAAGGAATCTGAAGTCTGTAGAATATGTAATTAATTTGTAGAGGATTTGTAATAATTACGTGCTTGCAAAGTCTTGAAGGTATAATTATATTCTGATATGATAATTATAATTTTCATTTTATTTTGAAGTTCTCATGTCTATCTCAAAAATTATTTATAAAATTTCCATTGATACTATGGAACTACATAATAAAAGAAGTACTGAAAAGTGAAATAAAGAAGTGGAATTATTGAAATGCTGAATGAACCAACTTTGTTTGAACTAGGTCTACCAAAATGTAGCTTGGTTAGAACAATAAATATACGGTTTAGAGTTAGTTTGAGAGCAAAATCCACAATTTAAACATCGATTTGTGAAACTTGTTGAAGAGAAGATGGCGCATACGGACCTCAGTGTATTCTATCAAATACTTCTTGTCCAATACTCTGTCTCACTTCAATATCCTTGGAAATCCAATCACTATATCTTAACTATTTAATTGTAATCATATTCAACCAATTTAACATAATAGCAAAACTATGAGTAGAAAAGCTTACTACACTTAGTACTGGGTCCGGCAGTCAAACCTGACGGTTTTTGATATTGGATAAATTAAAAAGCTGTTGAGATATATTTATATATTTTTTTTTATTGTAAAGAGGAGAATTGGAAATTACATTTAGTATTAAAAAAAATTAAAAAATAGCTTACGGCGCAGAAATTACGTCATTTAAATGTTGACCACCATTTTCTGTACACTGTACGAGTCTCTTGGAAAAGTTCGTCATGACTCTCTCCAACGTTTGCCGCGGGATCTCACGAAGTTCTCGCCGAATATTCTCCTTCAGTTGATCCAAATTTCTTGGCTTGTCAACATACACTCTTCCCTTGAGATACCCCCACAGATAAAAGTCACAAGGGGACAAGTCGGGAGAACGTGCTGGCCATTCAATGTCACCCCTGAGCGAGATCAGCTTGCCTGGGAAAAATCCTCTGAGTTGAGCCATGGAGGCCCGCGAGGTATGGGCAGTAGCTCCGTCCTGCTGAAACCATACCCTCCTGAGAGGAGGTATGCGGTGGCGACGTAACTCAGGAATGAGAAAGTCACGGATCATGGCAACGTAACGCTCTGAGTTCACTGTCACTGTATGGCCACCCTCTTCAAAAAAATAAGGCCCTATAACTGTTGACCTACACACTGCAGCCCAGACAGTTACTTTTTCACAGTGAAGAGGCCGCTGATGAAGTTCCCGTGGGTTATTTGGGGCCCAATAACGGAAATTTTGTTTATTAACACATCCATTAAGGTGGAAATGAGCTTCGTCTGAAGTCAAACAATGATTCAGGGTCTTCCTCAATCTTTTTAACATGGTTTCAGCAAAATTCAACCTTCTACCAAAATCTCCTGCTTGTAACTCTTGAACAATAGCAATCTTGTAAGGGTGGAAGCTCAAGTCGTCATGAAGAATACGTCTCACAGACCGGTCGGAGATCCCGAAGAGCTTGGGCGTGACGAATGGCAGAGCGACGAGGGCTCCGTTCAAAAGCATGTCGAACAGCCTCAACGTTAGCAGGAGTTCTTACCGTTCGAGGTGATCCTCCTCTCCTTCTTGTGGTTCCAAACGCAGTGTTCTGAAAGTTCCGAACCCACAGAAGAATTGTGTTTCGTGACGGGATCGCACCACGAGGGGGAATGTTAAACCGTATACGGAAACTCCTTTGCGTTAGAATCACAGAATCATTATTTCTAAAAAACGTCTCGACTACAAACGCACGATGATCAGCGGTCCAACGCTCCATTGTTACTGAACTAATGAACTTCCACTCAAGGTGAACAAGATGGCGCCCATCCCCACCCGCCCAGTCACCCCCACCACCACCTATCCCCACTTAAAAACCGTCAGGTTTGACTGCCGGACCCAGTATAAACCTGCCCATGAACAATTTTATAATCTAGCAAGCCGTTCCAAGCATATACGGTAGGTGTTCAGCCAGCAGTTCAATTCAAAGCTATTCCTTTTTATTGAATTTGAATACATTCCTTCATTGCATGTACAATATTGAAAATCGTAAGGAAATCATCAAATAAATAATATATTATACTATAATCTGTTGAGAAAATGATATGGCTGTAGAGAGCGTAGCCTATGGGTTAACCAATAGAGTAGGAGATTCCTCAAATCTTCCACCTGTTGAATGTCGAGAATTTGCGAAGGGGGCGTGGCCAGAGACAAGAAACTGTTTTTGCTTCTGCAAGCTGTTGCTTCTGAATGAATCGCTTTGGGGGCGTGGCCAATGTGTCAACCAATAGAGTAGGAGATTCCTCAAATCTTCCACCTGTTGAATGTCGAGAATTCGCAAAGGGGGCGTGGCCAGAGACAAGAAACTGTTTTTGCTTCTGCAAGCTGTTGCTTCTGAATGAATTGCTTTGGGGGCGTGGCCAATGTTTCATCCAATAGAGTAGGAGATTCCTCAAATCTTCCACCTGTTGAATGTCGAGAATTCGCAAAGGGGGCGTGGCCAGAGACAAGAAACTGTTTTTGCTTCTGCAAGCTGTTGCTTCTGAATGAATTGCTTTGGGGGCGTGGCCAATGTGTCAACCAATAGAGTAGGAGATTCCTCAAATCTTCCACCTGTTGAATGTCGAGAATTCGCAAAGGGGGCGTGGCCAGAGACAAGAAACTGTTTTTGCTTCTGCAAGCTGTTGCTTCTGAATGAATTGCTTTGGGGGCGTGGCCAATGTGTCAACCAATAGAGTAGGAGATTCCTCAAATCGGCCACCTGTGGAATGTCGAGAATTTGCAAAGGGGGCGTGGCCAGAGACAAGAAACTGTTTTTGCTTCTGCAAGCTGTTGCTTCTGAATGAATTGCTTTGGGGGCGTGGCCAATGTGTCAACCAATAGAGTAGGAGATTCCTCAAATCGGCCACCTGTGGAATGTCGAGAATTTGCAAAGGGGGCGTGGCCAGAGACAAGAAACTGTTTTTGCTTCTGCAAGCTGTTGCTTCTGAATGAATTGCTTTGGGGGCGTGGCCAATGTGTCAACCAATAGAGTAGGAGATTCCTCAAATCGGCCTCCTGTTGAATGTCGAGAATTTGCAAAGGGGCGTGGCCAGAGACAAGAAACTGTTTTGCTTCTGCAAGCTGTTGCTTCTGAATGAATTGCTTTGGGGGCGTGGCCAATGTGTCAACCAATAGAGTAGGAGATTCCTCAAATCGGCCACCTGTGGAATGTCGAGAATTCGCAAAGGGGGCGTGGCCAGAGACAAGAAACTGTTTTTGCTTCTGCAAGCTGTTGCTCCTGAATGAATTGCTTTGGGGGCGTGGCCAATGTTTCATCCAATAGAGTAGGAGATTCCTCAAATCTTCCACCTGTTGAATGTCGAGAATTCGCAAAGGGGGCGTGGCCAGAGACAAGAAACTGTTTTTGCTCCTGCAGGCTGTCCCTTTTGAATGAATTGCTTTGGGGGCGTGGCCAATGTTTCATCCAATAGAGTAGGAGATTCCTCAAATCTTCCACCTGTTGAATGTCGAGAATTCGCAAAGGGGGCGTGGCCAGAGACAAGAAACTGTTTTTGCTTCTGCAAGCTGTTGCTTCTGAATGAATCGCTTTGGGGGCGTGGCCAATGTGTCAACCAATGGAGTAGGAGATTCCTCAAATCTTCCACCTGTTGAATGTCGAGAATTCGCAAAGGGGGCGTGGCCAGAGACAAGAAACTGTTTTTGCTTCTGCAAGCTGTTGCTTCTGAATGAATTGCTTTGGGGGCGTGGCCAATGTGTCGACCAATAGAGTAGGAGATTCCTCAAATCGGCCACCTGTGGAATGTTGAGAATTCGCAAAGGGGGCGTGGCCAGAGACAAGAAACGGTTTTTGCTTCTGCAAGCTGTTGCTTCTGAATGAATTGCTTTGGGGGCGTGGCCAATGTATCATCCAATAGAGTAGGAGCTTCGTCAAATCTTCCACCTGTTGAATTTCGAGAATTCAAGGGGGCGTGGCCAGAGACAAGAAACTGTTTTTGCTTCTGCAAGCTGTTGCTTCTGAATGAATTGCTTTGGGGGCGTGGCCAATGTGTCAACCAATAGAGTAGGAGATTCCTCAAATCGGCCACCTGTGGAATGTTGAGAATTCGCAAAGGGGGCGTGGCCAGAGACAAGAAACGGTTTTTGCTTCTGCAAGCTGTTGCTTCTGAATAAATTGCTTTGGGGGCGTGGCCAATGTTTCATCCAATAGAGTAGGAGATTCCTCAAATCTTCCACCTGTTGAATGTCGAGAATTCGCAAAGGGGGCGTGGCCAGAGACAAGAAACTGTTTTTGCTTCTGCAAGCTGTTGCTTCTGAATGAATTGCTTTGGGGGCGTGGCCAATGTTTCATCCAATAGAGTAGGAGATTTCTCAAATCTTCCACCTGTTGAATGTCGAGAATTTGCAAAGGATGTGTGGCCAGAGACAAGAAACGGTTTTTGCTTCTGCAAGCTGTTGCTTCTGAATGAATTGCGTTGGGGGCGGGGCCGCTGTGTCAACCAATAGAGTAGGAGATTCCTCAAATCGGCCACCTATGGTATGTCGAGAATTTGCAAAGGGGGCGTGGCCAGAGACAAGAAACTGTTTTTGCTTCTGCAAGCTGTTGCTTCTGAATGAATTGCTTTGGGGGCGTGGCCAATGTTTCATCCAATAGAGTAGGAGATTCCTCAAATTTTACACCTGTTGAATGTCGAGAATTCGCAAAGGGGGCGTGGCCAGAGACAAGAAACTATTTATGCATCTGCAAGCTGTTGCTTCTGAATGAATCGCTTTGGGGGCGTGGCCAATGTGTCAACCAATGGAGTAGGAGATTCCTCAAATCTTCCACCTGTTGAATGTCGAGAATTCGCAAAGGGGGCGTGGCCAGAGACAAAAAACTGTTTTTGCTTCTGCAAGCTGTTGCTTCTGAATGAATTGCTTTGGGGGCGTGGCCAATGTTTCATCCAATAGAGTAGGAGATTCCTCAAATCTTCCACCTGTTGAATGTCGAGAATTCGCAAAGGGGGCGTGGCCAGAGACAAGAAACTGTTTTTGCTTCTGCAAGCTGTTGCTTCTGAATGAATTGCTTTGGGGGCGTGGCCAATGTGTCAACCAATAGAGTAGGAGATTCCTCAAATCGGCCACCTGTGGAATGTCGAGAATTTGCAAAGGGGGCGTGGCCAGAGACAAGAAACTGTTTTTGCTTCTGCAGGCTGTTGCTTCTGAATGAATCGCTTTGGGGGCGTGGCCAATGTGTCAACCAATAGAGTAGGAGATTCCTCAAATCTTCCACCTGTTGAATGTCGAGAATTCGCAAAGGGGGCGTGGCCAGAGACAAGAAACTGTTTTTGCTTCTGCAAGCTGTTGCTTCTGAATGAATTGCTTTGGGGGCGTGGCCAATGTTTCATCCAATAGAGTAGGAGATTCCTCAAATCTTCCACCTGTTGAATGTCGAGAATTCGCAAAGGGGGCGTGGCCAGAGACAAGAAACTGTTTTTGCTTCTGCAAGCTGTTGCTTCTGAATGAATTGCTTTGGGGCGTGGCCAATGTGTCAACCAATAGGGTAGGAGATTCCTGAAATCGTCCACCTGTTGAATGTCGAGAATTCGCAAAGGTGGCGTGGCCAGAGACAAGAAACTGTTTTTGCTTCTGCAAGCTGTTGCTTCTGAATGAATTGCTTTGGGGCGTGGCCAATGTTTCATCCAATGAGTAGGAGATTCCTCAAATCTTCCACCTGTTGAGATGTCGAGAA
>CM029542.1:3716884-3840614 GCA_017141395.1 Laodelphax striatellus
AATTTATTCACAAATGTCTATTTTTACAATCAATTCATGTTTGTACAGTCAATTAAATGACTGATTCGCATTTCTCAACTTCTTATGTTTGCTAGTTGGTTGATATTGATGTTTAATAAAGTCATTTTTTGTGAATTAATTGGGAAATATTTATTCTCAAGTTTACCGTTTATTAGTGTCTGGCCCGACCCAGCGTTGCCAGATGCAATTGATGAAAAATCCCCACTATATAGCAGAATTCTTTTAACTTGTCAGAAAACAGCTGATTTAACGTTAGTAAACGAGCGTACATCAATAAGCTGTTTTATGACAATTTAAAAGAATCCTGCTATAAAAATAGTTGGGATTTTTCATCAATTGCATCTGGCAACGCTGGGTCGGGCTCCGCTGCGGCATTCGGTCGCAGTAACGGAAACCAACCTTTAAGGCTCATGCCAAATTTGAAAATGTTTGAATTATCCATTCTGAGTGAAATACTTGCGTCAAAGTTTTATTAAACAGATATTTTCTACATAATGAGATAGATTTAAATGTCCTTAGTCACGACAAACATTCACAGTATTCGTAGTAATAAATTGATGATAGTATGTTTGTCAGCTGATTATTATCACATTCACCCCCTCGTGGTATTTAGAAGTGGTAGTCCTGAAGGTGAGCAGGAGTTCGCTCACTTCCTCTTGAGGCGCTTATTGACAGGGAAAGTAGAGAGAGCAAGTTACTTTCTGGAAGTACTTGCCATTATACACCACTTTTCACTTATCTACTTATCCTTACGAGGAAAGTACTTATTGGAGTAACTTCTCTTCTTTACTTTTCATGTAATCTCAACACATGTTATGCGTTTCCACAAATCATCTTATTAATAAAGTGCGTTTCTTCTGCTCATCATGGCTGAAAGTGGGAGAAAGTGATCACATGACCATCACGTGACCCTCTCATTTCCTTGGATGGCAAGTGAACAAACAAGTTTGATTTGACTTCCAGAGGCTCATTGCAGGCGAAAATATGTTGGTAATACTAGATGTCAGATGGCAAGTTACCATAGTGACAACTAGTATTACTAGCTTGTATTTTCTCATGCAACAGGCCCCAGAAAGTGATTACTTTCTCTGAAGTGGAAAGTACCCCTACAGACAGGGAAAGTAAGGAGTAAGTTGAAGAGGCAAGTACTTGCTGGATGTTACTTTCTCTCTCTACTTACCCTGTCAATAAGCGCCTTAAGATTCACGCGGTATGAGGAGTACCAGGGGGTTCTTCTATTAAGTTAGATGGCTCTTCCACGTGTTCAGAAGGTTCCTGTGAACCTGAGGATTCAGGAGTGGAATCCAAAAGCTCGATTAGATCTTCGAGTTCTTCTTGTATGGTGGGATTTTCAGGCACGGATGGTGCAAGGTTTTGCACTGATACCGTTGTCTCCCTCCCATTGGGGAATCGAACGTGTGCATATTCTGGATTAGCTTCCAATAAATACACTTCATCAACAGCTACTTCAAACTTGGATTGTCTGTTCTCACGTCTGAGTAAACTGGTCCAGGATTCAAAAGCCAAGTAGGAGTTGCCTGAACTACATGTGACTATTCTAAATTAATTCTAAGTTGGAACTGTTTATTTGCTAATTTTTGAAGCCCTACATGTAGGCCTAGTTGTTATGTAATTTATTTTATTAAATTCCAAAAAATAACATGTTAGTGGAGTTTTATTTCTTTAATTTTCATCTCATATTGAAGGTTTCCGAGCCTCAGGCAAAGAATGGTAGATGGTTAGTAATGGTTGTGATGGAGCTAAACATTTGACAATGACTTTATAAATTTATATTCATTTGAAGATTCCAAGTTATCAGCAGAGAAACTACTTCAGAATAATAATTTCCTTGAACCGAAAAATTGAATATTTATTATTGTAGAACCTCCAATAATACCTCAAATGAGAACAATAAATAATTTCTTGACCTGTCAATATGCTCTTCAATGATTCATAGATACTTCAAAGTAACAATAATACAATCAAAATTCATTAAAGTTTGGAATTCACGAAGATTCCGTAAATATTCCGTATTGAAAATGACAACGTACTGCTTTTAACTTTTGAACCTGCGAGAGCGACAGTAGCTCAACCTCTTTGTGAAAAGTAGAGCTTATAGCTCTAGATATAGGACAACTCACGATATAGTAATAGAAATCAATACTAGGCACTTGTCAGAGGCAATTTCAAACGTCCGGTGCATTCATTTGATAAAATAGACTTTTATCGTATTTCAATCATGTTTCTACTTCGGAAAATATTCATTATAAATGGAAGACATGCTGACAAATCGAATCAGATAGGTTTCAAGCACTTACATTCAGTAGTTTTTGAGTAAAGATTATTTTAATACAAAAAATGATGTGATTTTAAGGTTTTCTGAGGATTACTTCAAAAATATCATTGTTAACTACTCGAAACAATTTTTATAATATTCTTTGTAAAATTTTGCGTCTAAATGATTGTATTTCCAATCTTTAATTCTGCACATAACTCTAGAAACAAATATAATAATGTTCAATTTTGACGTCTTTGGCAGCGTGTAACTCAGTAACGAAGGGTTTACGGGTATGGGTTTATCAGATGTTCCTATCCTAGAATTCAATGAAGAATACTATTCCGAAAGGGCATCGCGATTTATGAAGGTTGAAATTTTTTTAAATATATATTTTTTATTTCAATGACCTTGATAGAAAACGTCTTGAAACTACCTCCATTCGATTCCTTGATATATTTGACATATTTTCAGTATTTTTTGGGACCTCATCTTGCCCTACAGTTTCCAGAATAATTAAAAAACGATGTTTTCATGACTGTACACTCATTTAGAATTTATATCATTCTAAAGCGTGTGGAATGTTTCATAATCTGAAAATGTGATCAAATCTGTGAAATTAACTGGAGAATCGAATAAAAATAGTTCCAAGAGTGTAACAATGGTAGTTTTTGAGTAACAAGTGAAAAATCACAGAAAACAATGGTTTTTTGAACCCTGTTTTCTGTTTTTTTCTAATATCTCACGAAATACTTCAGCTAAACTCTTGAACTTGGGCTTAAATGATTCCTTATCTCCATTTGCATGAATCAAGACCAATTATGAACCTTCAGATATCCAAATAACTCCATAAAAAAATAAATAAAAAGTCATTTTCGTGTTTGACGATTTTTATTCAATAACGGTACATTTGCGGACCATGGTTCATCAGATGTTCCTATCCTAACTTTTCACGAAGAATCATGTCCATTATTTGTATTTCGATATTTCGAAGTTGCAAAATTTTTAGGTACAGTGTGCTAACTTTGGTCAAAATCTAGCGTTCATTTATCGAAAGGAACGAGTATCGACTACTCGAAACGCTGTTTGTCGATAGACATCGCTTCGAAAACTATCGATCGATAGTGAGAATTTAAGAATGTAGTTCGTCATTTCGCTGCTAGATGGCAGGGGCTGTCTATTTCATTCAGACAGCAGTAGGCCGACGTGCGTTGTTCATTAAATGAATGAAATTTTCCATTCTCAATCTTGCTTTTCTGAACTTATTGACTAATTTTAATTTTGTAAGAGTAATTTTCTCTTTATTTAATCGCTTATTGTCTTATTATGATTATTTTCAAAGAATTTTCCACTGTGGATTTTTGTGGAGACAACTTAAATTAGGCTTGGGCCTATTTACTAAACTATCATAATAAAAATGAAATTTCAAAAATATTGTTATTTTTAAACAATTTATTTGGATCCATCAAGTATTTTATCTTTAAATTCGTATTCTTACCTTCAATGTTGATATCAGCTTCT
This sequence comes from Laodelphax striatellus, assembly GCA_017141395.1. Classification (NCBI taxonomy): domain Eukaryota; kingdom Metazoa; phylum Arthropoda; class Insecta; order Hemiptera; family Delphacidae; genus Laodelphax; species Laodelphax striatellus. Next base: position 3,720,702 of record CM029542.1, read on the forward strand.
ACTTCTAGAGGGTCCAACGCAATACTTACCTTTTACCTGTTATGGCTGGGTTTCACGATTCCAGTAGACGTTCAGGTTACTGGAGGCAGGTGACCGGTTTATAGTTAATTCGATAGGCTTCTGGTAACCTCCCTCCAGTAACCTGAACGTCTACTAGAATCGTGAAACCAAGCCGTTAATGTTACCTCACTGATTGAAAAAGTCCATCTCTTGAATGATTCTTTGACAAATACATCAGTACATTTTTTTAGAGTAAGTTATCTTATTGATAAGAATATTATAACTGATGCGAAATATTATAATTAAATTATTTTCAAGTTGATTTCCCTAATTGCTCCTTAATAGATAAACAAATAGAAATAAATAAACGGCCAGTTGCACGGAAATCCAATTGAATTCACCGCCGTTAAAGTCATCTAAAAAAATAAATACAAGAACTAATACGAAATCTGACGCCAAAGCAATGACGTAATTTTACGGTGGTTGAATTCAATTGGATTCCCTTTCAACTAGCCCTCAGTCCTCTTTATTCTTGAGATTTGCATCAAGATTATCGCAGGATTCTTATGATCTTGTGAATACATTAAAAATCAATTTTACGTAACCTAGTTTTTAGTTAACCTTATGTAGTCACTGCAGTTTCAGCCAAATCTACTGCTGGAAAATAGCTTCCAAACTAGTACTGTAGCATAAAAAAATCAAGAACTGTCTCAAAAGGAATCTGAAATCCGACTATCGAAGCAAAATCTGTAGAATAAGTAATTAATTTGTAGAGGATTTGTAATAATTACGTGCTTGCAAAGTCTTGAAGGTATAATTATATTCTGATATGATAATTATAATTTTCATTTTATTTTGAAGTTCTCATGTCTATCTCAAAAAATAACTCTTGTTTATAAAATTTCTATTGATACTATGGAACTACATAATAAAAGAAGTACTGAAAAGTGAAATAAAGAAGTGGAATTATTGCAATGCTGAATGCACCAACTTTGTTTGAACTAGGTCTACCAAAATGTAGCTTTAACTTGGTTAGAACTATGAATATTCACGGTTTGCAGTTAGTTTGAGAGCAAAATCCACAATTTAAACATCGATTTGTGAAACTTGTTGAAGAGAAGATGGAGCATGCTGACCTCAGTGTTTTCTTTCAAATACTTCTTGTCCAATACTCTATCTCACTTCAATATCCTTGGAAATCCAATCACTATATCTTAACTATTTAATTGTAATCATATTCAACCAATTTAACATAATAGCAAAACTATGAGTAGAAAAGCTTACTGTTAACCTGCCCTTAAACAATTAACAATTTTATAATGTAGCAAGCCGTTTCAAGCATATACGGTATGTGTTCAGTTAGCAGTTCAATTCAAAGCTATTCCTTTTAATTGAATTTGAATACATTCCTTCATTGCATGTACAATATTAAAAATCGTAAGGAAATCATCAAATAAATAATATACTATAATCTGTTGAAAAAATGATATGGCTGTGGAGTTAACCAATAGAGTAGGAGATTCCTCAAATCTTCCACCTGTTGAATGTCGAGAATTTGCAAAGGGGGCGTGGCCAGAGACAAGAAACTGTTTTTGCTTCTGCAAGCAGTTGCTTCTGAATGAATTGCTTTGGGGGCGTGGCCAATGTGTCAACCAATAGAGTAGGAGATTCCTCAGATCGGCCACCTGTTGAATGCCGAGAATTCGCAAAGGGGGCGTGGCCAGAGACAAGAGACTGTTTTTGCTTCTGCAAGCTGTTGCTTCTGAATGAATTGATTTGGGGGCGTGGCCAATGTGTCAACCAATAGAGTAGGAGATTCCTCAGATCGGCCACCTGTTGAATGTCGAATTTGCAAGGGGCGTGGCCAGAGACAAGAAACTGTTTTTGCTTCTGCAAGCTGTTGCTTCTGAATGAATTGCTTTGGGGGCGTAGCCAATGTGTCAACCAATAGAGTAGGAGATTCCTCAAATCTTCCACCTGTTGAATGTCGAGAATTTGCAAAGTGGCCAGAGACAAGAAACTGTTTTGCTTCTGCAAGCTGTTGCTTCGAATGAATTGCTTTGGGGCGTGGCCAATGTGTCAACCAATAGAGTAGGAGATTCCTCAAATCTTCCACCTGTTGGAATGTCGAGAATTTGCAAAGGGCGTGGCCAGAGACAAGAAACTGTTTTTGCGTCTGCAAGCTGTTGCTTCTGAATTGATTGCTTTGGGCTCGTCGCCGATGTGTCAACCAATAGAGTAGGAGATTCCTCAAATCTTCCACCTGTTGAATGTCATGAATTTGCAAAGGGGGCGTGGCCAGAGACAAGAAACTGTTTTTGCTTCTGCAAGCTGTTGCTTCTGAATGAATTGCTTTGGGGGCGTGGCCAATGTGTCAACCAATAGAGTAGGAGATTCCTCAAATCGGCCACCTGTGGAATGTCGAGAATTTGCAAAGGGGGCGTGGCCAGAGACAAGAGACTGTTTTGCTTCTGCATATTTGTTCTGAATGAATTGCTTTGGGGGCGTTGCCAATGTTTCATCCAATAGAGTAGGAGATTCCTCAAATCTTCCACCTGTTGAATGTCGAGAATTCGCAAAGGGGGCGTGGCCAGAGCCAAGAAACTGTTTTTGCTTCTGCAAGCTGTTGCTCCTGAATGAATTGCTTTGGGGGCGTGGCCAATGTGTCAACCTATGGAGTAGGAGATTTCTCAAATCTTCCACCTGTTGAATGTCGAGAATTTGCAAAGGGGGCGTGGCCAGAGACAAGAAACTGTTTTGCTTCTGCAGGCTGTTGCTTCTGAATGGATTGCTTTGGGGGCGTGGCCAATGTGTCAACCAATAGAGTAGGAAATTCCTCAAATCTTCCACCTGTAGAATGTCGAGAATTTTCAAAGGGGGCGTGGCCAGAGAGAAGAATCTGTTTTTGCTTCTGCGAGCTGTTGCTTCTGAATGAATCGCACTTGGGGCGTGGCCTCTGTGTCAGCCACTAGAGTAGGATATTCCTCAAATCTTCCACCTGTGGAATGTCGAGAATTTGCAAAAGGGGCGTGGCCAGAGACAAAGAAACTGTTTTTGCTTCTGCAAGCTGTTGCTTCTGAATGAATTGCTTTGGGGCGTGGCCAATGTGTCATCCAATAGAGTAGGGAGATTCCTCAAATCTTCCACCTGTTGAATGTCGAGAATTTCGCAAAGGGGGCGTGGCCAGAGACAAGAAACTTTTTTTGCTTCTGCAAGCTGTTGCTTCTGAATGAATTGCTTTGGGGCGTGGCCAATGTGTGTCACCAATAGAGTAGGGAGATTCCTCAAATCTTCCACCTGTTGAATGTCGAGAATTTGCAAAGGGGCGTGGCCAGAGACAAGAAACTGTTTTGCTTCTGCAAGCTGTTGCTTCTGAATGAATTGCTTTGGGGCGTGGCCAATGTGTCAACCAATAGAGTAGGAGATTCCTCAAATCTTCCACCTGTTGAATGTCGAGAATTGCAAAGGGGCGTGGCCAGAGACAAGAAATTGTTTTTGCTTCTGAAAGCTGTTGCTTCTGAATGAATTGCTTTGGGGGCGTGGCCTATGTTTCAACCAATAGAGTGGGAGATTCCTCAAATCTTTCACCTGTTGAATGTCGAGAATTGCAAAGGGGCGTGGCCAGAGACAAGAAACTGTTTTGCTTCTGCAAGCTGTTGCTTCTGAATGAATTGCTTTGGGGGCGTGGCCAATGTGTTAACCAATAGAGTAGGAGATTCCTTAAATCTTCCACCTGTTGAATGTCAAGAATTTGCAAAGGGGGCGTGGCCAGAGACAAGAAACTGTTTTAGCTTCTGCAAGCTGTTGCTTCTGAATGAATTGCTTTGGGGGCGTGGACAATCTGTTAACCAATAGACTAGGAAATTCCTCAAATCTTCCACCTGTAGAATGTCGAGAATTTGCAAAGGGGTCGTGTCCAGAGACAATAAACTGTTTTAGCTTCTGCAAGCTGTTGCTTCTGAATGAATTGCTTTGGGGGCGTGGACAATGTGTCAACCAATAGAGTAGGAGATTCCTCAAATCGGCCACCTGTGGGATGTCGAGAATTCAAAAAAGGGGCGTTGCCAGAGGCAAGAAACTGTTTTTGCTTCTGCAAGCTGGTGCTTCTGAGTGAATTGCTTTGGGGGCGTGGCCAATGTGTCAACCAATAGAGTAGGAGATTCCTCAAATCTTCCACCTGTTGAATGTCGAGAATTTGCAAAGGGGGCGTGGCCAGAGACAAGAAACTGTTTTTGCTTCTGCAAGCTGTTGCTTCTGAATGAATTGCTTTGGGGGCGTGGCCAATGTGTCAACCAATAGAGTAGGAGATTCCTCAAATCGGCCACCTGTGGAATGTCGAGAATTCGCAAAGGGGGCGTGGCCAGAGACAAGAAACTGTTTTTGCTTCTGCAAGCTGTTGCTTCTGAATGAATTGCTTTGGGGGCGTGGCCAATGTGTCAACCAATAGAGTAGGAGATTCCTCAAATCTTCCACCTGTTGAATGTCGAGAATTCGCAAAGGGGGCGTGGCCAGAGACAAGAAACTGTTTTTGCTTCTGCAAGCTGTTGCTTCTGAATGAATTGCTTTGGGGGCGTGGCCAATGTGTTAACCAATAGAGTAGGAGATTCCTCAAATCTTCCACCTGTTGAATGTCGAGAATTTGCAAAGGGGGGTGGCCAGAGACAAGAAACTGTTTTGCTTCTGCAAGCTGTTGCTTCTGAATGAATTGCTTTGGGGCGTGGCCAATGTGTCAACCAATAGAGTAGGAGATTCCTCAAATCTTCCACCTGTTGAATGTCGAGAATTTGCAAAGGGGCGTGGCCAGAGACAAGAAACTGTTTTGCTTCTGCAAGCTGTTGCTTCTGAATGAATTGCTTTGGGGCGTGTCCAATGTGTAAACCAATAGAGTAGGAGATTCCTCAAATCGGCCACCTGTGGAATGTCGAGAATTTGCAAAGGGGGCGTGGCCAGAGACAAGAAACTGTTTTTGCTTCTGCAAGCTGTTGCTTCTGAATGAATTGCTTTGGGGGCGTGGCCAATGTGTCAACCAATAGAGTAGGAGATTCCTCAAATCTTCCACCTGTTGAATGTCGAGAATTCGCAAAGGGGGCGTGGCCAGAGACAAGAAACTGTTTTGCTTCTGCAAGCTGTTGCTTCTGAATGAATTGCTTTGGGGGCGTGGCCTATGTGTCAACCAATAGAGTAGGAGATTCCTCAAATCTTCCACCTGTGGAATGTCGAGAATTTGCAAAGGGGGCGTGGCCAGAGACAAGAAACTGTTTTTGCTTCTGCAAGCTGTTGCTTCTGAATGAATTGCTTTGGGGGCGTGGCCTATGTGTCAACCAATAGAGTAGGAGATTCCTCAAATCTTCCACCTGTTGAATGTCGAGAATTTGCAAAGGGGGCGTGGCCAGAGACAAGAAACTGTTTTTGCTTCTGCAAGCTGTTGCTTCTGAATGAATTGCTTTGGGGGCGTGGCCAATGTGTCAACCAATAGAGTAGGAGATTCCTCAAATCTTCCACCTATTGAATGTCGAGAATTTGCAAAGGCGGCGTGGCCAGAGACTATAAACTGTTTTTGCTTCTGCCGGCGGTTACTTCTAAATAAATTGCTTTTGCCGCGTGGCCCATGTTTCAACCATTAGAGTAGGAGATTCCTCAAATCTGCCACCTGTGGAATGTCGAGAATTTGCAAAGGGGCGTGGCCAGAGACAAGAAACTGTTTTGCTTCTGCAAGCTGTTGCTTCTGAATGAATTGCTTTGGGGCGTGGCCAATGTTTCAACCAATAGAGTAGGAGATTCCTCAAATCGGCCACCTGTTGAATGTCGAGAATTCGCAAAGGGGGCGTGGCCAGAGACAAGAAACTGTTTTTGCTTCTGCAAGCTGTTGCTTCTGAATGGATTGCTTTGGGGGCGTGGCCAATGTGTCAACCAATAGAGTAGGAGATTCCTCAAATCTTCCACCTGTAGAATGTCGAGAATTTTCAAAGGGGGCGTGGCCAGAGAGAAGAATCTTGTTTTGCTTCTGCGAGCTGTTGCTTCTGAATGAATTGCTTTGGGGGCGTGGCCAATGTGTCAAACAATAGAGTAGGAGATTCCTCAAATCTTCCACCTGTTGAATGTCGAGAATTGCAAAGGGGCGTGGCCAGAGACAAGAAACTGTTTTTGCTTCTGCAAGCTGTTGCTTCTGAATGAATTGCTTTGGGGCGTGGCCAATGTGTCAACCAATAGAGTAGGAGATTCCTCAAATCGGCCACCTGTGGAATGTCGAGAATTTGCAAAGGGGCGTGGCCAGAGACAAGGAACTGTTTTTGCATATGCAAGATGTTGCTGCGGAATGAATGGCTGTGGTGGTTTGGCCAGTGTTTGATCCGCTAGAGTAGGAGAGTCCTCAAATCGGCCACCTGTGGAATGTCGAGAATTCGCAAAGGGGGCGTGGCCAGAGACAAGAAACTGTTTTTGCTTCTGCAAGCTGTTGCTTCTGAATGAATTGCTTTGGGGGCGTGGCCAATGTATCATCCAATAGAGTAGGATATTCCTCAAATCTTCCACCTGTTGAATGTCGAGAATTCGCAAAGGGGCGTGGCCAGAGACAAGAAACTGTTTTGCTTCTGCAAGCTGTTGCTTCTGAATGAATTGCTTTGGGGGCGTGGCCAATGTGTCAACCAATAGAGTAGGAGATTCCTCAAATCTGCCACCTGTGGAATGTCGAGAATTTGCAAAGGGGGCGTGGCCAGAGACAAGAAACTGTTTTTGCTTCTGCAAGCTGTTGCTTCTGAATGAATTGCTTTGGGGCGTGGCCAATGTGTCATCCAATAGAGTAGGAGATTCCTCAAATCTTCCACCTGTTGAATGTCGAGAATTGCAAAGGGGCGTGGCCAGAGACAAGAAACTGTTTTTGCTTCTGCAAGCTGTTGCTTCTGAATGAATTGCTTTGGGGGCGTGGCCAATGTGTCAACCAATAGAGTAGGAGATTCCTCAAATCTTCCACCTGTTGAATGTCGAGAATTTGCAAAGGGGGCGTGGCCAGAGACAAGAAACTGTTTTTGCTTCTGCAAGCTGTTGCTTCTGAATGAATTGCTTTGGGGGCGTGGCCAATGTTTCATCCAATAGAGTAGGAGATTCCTCAAATCTTCCACCTGTTGAATGTCGAGAATTCGCAAAGGGGGCGTGGCCAGAGACAAGAAACTGTTTTTGCTTCTGCAAGCTGTTGCTTTTGAATGAATTGCTTTGGGGGCGTGGCCAATGTGTCAACCAATAGAGTAGGAGATTCCTCGAATCTTCCACCTGTTGAATGTCGAGAATTTGCAAAGGGGGCGTGGCCAGAGACAAGAAACTGTTTTTGCTTCTGCAAGCTGTTGCTTCTGAATGAATTCCTTTGGGGCGTGGCCTATGTTTCAGCCAATACAGTAGGAGATTCCTCAAATCTTCCACCTGTTGAATGTCGAGAATTTGCAGAGGGGGCGTGGCCAGAGACAAGAAACTGTTTTTGCTTCTGCAAGCTGTTGCGTTTGAATGAATTGCTTTGGGGGCGTGGCCTATGTGTCAACCAATAGAGTAGGAGATTCCTCAAATCTCCCACCTGTTGAATGTCGAGAATTCGCAAAGGGGGCGTGGCCAGAGACAAGAAACTGTTTTTGCTTCTGCAAGCTGTTTCTTCTGAATGAATTGCTTTTGGGGCGTGGCCAATGTTTCATTCAATACAGTAGGAGATTCCTCAAAGCTTCCACCTGTTGAATGTCGAGAATTCGCAAAGGGGGCGTGGCCAGAGACAAGAAACTGCTTTTGCTTCTGCAAGCTGTTGCCTCTGATTGAACTGCTTTGCGGGCGTGCCAAATGTGTAATCGAATACAGCAGGAGCTTCCTCAAATCGTCCACCTGTTGAATGTCGAGAATTTGCAAAGGGGCGTGGCCAGAGACAAGAAACTGTTTTGCTTCTGCAAGCTGTTGCTTCTGGAATGAATTGCTTTGGGGCGTGGCCAATGTTTCATCGAATAGAGTAGGAGATTCCTCAAATCTTCCACCTGTTGAATGTCGAGAATTCGCAAAGGGGCGTGGCCAGAGACAAGAAACTGTTTTTGCTTCTGCAAGCTGTTGCTTCTGAATGAATTGCTTTGGGGGCGTGGCCAATGTGTCAACCAATAGAGTAGGAGATTCCTCAAATCGGCCACCTGTGGAATGTCGAGAATTCGCAAAGGGGGCGTGGCCAGAGACAAGAAACTGTTTTTGCTTCTGCAAGCTGTTGCTTCTGAATGAATTGCTTTGGGGGCGTGGCCAATGTTTCATCCAATAGAGTAGGAGATTTCTCAAATCTTCCAACTGTTGAATGTCGAGAATTCGCAAAGGGGGCGTGGCCAGAGACAAGAAACTGTTTTTGCTTCTGCAAGCTGTTGCTTCTGAATGAATCGCTCTGGGGGCGTGGCCAATGTGTCAACCAATGTAGTAGGAGATTCCTCAAATCTTCCACCTGTTGAATGTCGAGAATTCGCAAAGGAGGCGTGGCCAAACCGGCGTACACCGGTTAGTCAAGACAAGAAAAGACATGATTAGTCACGTTTAGTCACAATAATTCACATAGCTGCTTATGAAGTAGCACACACGGATGCAATGACTAGTCGGTGTGTGTTGCTTCATAAGCAACTATGTGAAGTACTGTGACTAAATGTGACTAATCTCGTCTTGTCTTGTCTTGACTAACCGGTGTACGTCTAGCCTTCGTAGACTCAATTCTCTTTATTAGTCAAGTGAGCTTATCTTAGGTTCTACATTGGTCCAAGAGCAAGGTTCAATGTTAAGTCCTTCCATAACTTGTATGAAAAAAATGAAATAAAACTGATTATATTCATTCATAAATCATCACTCAAGCAATCTATAAAGAAATATATGTACGAATTTTTCGAGTTACGCTTCGATTGACCTTTCAAGGTCTAACGTGTAGAATAATTGAGGTAGTTCAACTCACATGTATGTACCAGAAAATATCTTAGCCATTGTGTTCCTGCTCTCACACTATTATCCAGATTTTTTCTATTTATTGGTTGCTCATCATGATTATTCTAGCGGGTCAAAATTTTCTGGATCGTAGCTCACGCAATAATGTAGGTATATATTATTATAATAAATACTTCCTATGCCAATAGATAGAGGTGGATTTAGATGTAGATAGAGATAGATATATATTATTTTCCTATATCAATATAGACATGGACGAATTAACCTACTGGAAGAATACACATGAATGGATAGAATAGAGGAGAATAGACAAGAAAGGACTAGATGGATGGAAGGAGAAAGAAAAGAAAACTAGAAAGGAAGGAGAATCTAGAAGGGAGAAAGGACAAGAGGCAAGAGACGTGAGAGAGAAGGATTAAAGAGAGAGTGAGGTAGGATGCGAACTGAAGAATAATTGGAAGAAGAAGAAGAAGAAGAAGAAGAAGAAGAAGAAGAAGAAGAAGAGGAAGAAGAAGAAGAAGAAGAAGAAGAAGATGAAGAAAAAGAAGAAGAATTTGGGAGAGAGAAAAAAGATTTCAAATAAAATTATCTAGGTTCTGGTTGACTGAATTTAATACAACAATAGTCTCTCCTCTACCGGACTCAGTATATAATTTTTTTAACGTTTTGCTCTCCTGATTCTCAACTGGACAATCAAAGAAAAAAAAATAATTTCAAATCTTACCTTATTTTACAATATTATATCTCTTCAGTTCACTTTACGCGAGTATGCTAGACACTTCACCAACGGAGACAGAAAATTACATCGGAGATCGAATCTCTCAGAACCAGTGTAACTCTCAACTACAGTTAGTTTTAGTTAGTTTAGTTATTAGTTAGTTGATTGTCGGAGGTTTCCACACGAGAGGTGTGGCCCGGTTTTAATAGCAGAAGGTAAGTTTGAAACTTTAATTAACTCAAACTTTGCTCGCACAAGAAGACGTGAAAGCTTCAATTTGGTGATTTTATTTTCGAGGTGGTTTTTGTGGTAGATTAGTGAGGTTGATTAACTATTTTCAGTTATAACTTTTTAATGAAGGAAATTGAGCTGTGAGTTTTTATGGGAGTAGTTCAAGTTTCTATTACGATATCATAATAATTATTCAATGAGTAGGCTACCCTATTCATTTAATTGATCAGATTAGTTCAAATCATCCTAAATTTTTTCAAACTGCAATAATTCTTCAATTCGTTTGTTAGAGATCACACTCCAAACAATGAAAAAACATTGAACTGAGCAGCTGAATTTACAGTGTATTTCTAGTAAGATATAGTCAGTATGTTTTTGAGATAGATAGAGACAGGCAAGAATATACCGTCTACAGAGACTGTATAATAACAATGTGGCCATTTATGTGAAGCACTCCATTACAGTATGTAAAGATAATTTTTTAATGGATAAAAAATTTTCCTATTGTAAACTTTACAGTGTAAAGTCAAATAACACTCTTACTTACTGTGAATGTAACGTTAAAAACCATCGAAATAATAATAGTTTCTCTCAATTTTTTCATAGTTTGCTAACTATGTTAGCAAAGTAGGCTAAGTAGTGTTGGCTAGTGTTAGCCTAAGTAGGCTAACTTTTAAATCGAACCACAATGTTTGAACGTTCACGTTTTTAGTGAACATAAACAGTAAACTGTAAATGACAAGAAAAATAAACAATTTTTGTTTTGTTAAATTTTATTACGACTTAACTTCACAAAGTACGGTATTCTAAAATCCACATTATTTTTTGTTATTTCATCAGGGAATGTCAAGCCATTTTTGTTTAGTTGAAGTAATAAAAACTTCCCTAACTTGACAAAGAAAGCACGGTTTTCGAAACCCACATTTCTGAGTATTATTTTGTTTCAACTTCAAACTTGGGACTCGATCGCAGAAAACTATGAAACTAATAGAAAACTGGAAACTAATAATACTCGAGATCCTCTTTAAGGCCGTGCCGAGCTTACATTTCAATAGTAACAACCTTTTAAAAACTTGAAGTTGTGAAAAACTTTTTCCATTGTTATTGCTTGCATACGTCATTTCGAGTGCGGCTTTAGCTGTATGAATATAAATCAGGCGGTTCAAGTTTTTTCCCTCTGGAATAATTATTATAGAGAATGAGTGGGGAGGAAGAGGAGGAGGAGGAGGAGGAGAAGGAGGAGGGAGGAGAAGGAGGAGGAGAAGGAGATGAAGGAAAAAAGAAGTGGGAGAAAAAGGAGAATAAGGAGAAGAAGGAGAAGAAAGAGAATAAGGAGAAGAAAGAGAATAAGGAGAAGGAGGAGATGAAGAAGGAGAAGGGGAAGAAGAAGAAGAAGAAGAAGAAGAAGAAGAAGAAGAAGAAGAAGAAGAAGAAGAAGAAGAAGAAGAAGAAGAAGAAGAAGAAGAAGAAGAAGAAGAAGAAGAAAGAAGAAGAAGGAGAAGAAGAAAGAAGAAGAAGGAGGAGGAGGAGGAGGAGGAGGAGGAGAAGAAGGAAAGAAGGAGGAAAAGAAGAAGAAGAAGAAGGAGAAGAAGGAGTGAAAGAAAGAGAAGAAGTAGGAGAAAAAGGAGAAGAAGAATTGGAAGGAGAAGTAGGAGAAGAAGGAGAAGAAGAAGGAGTTGAAGAAAAAAGGAAAAAGGAAGAAGAGAATAGAAGAAGAAGAAAAAGGAGAAACAAGATGAACTGAAAATACATGAAGTATTGTTGAGAAGGAGTAAAATGATGAAGAACCAAGTAAGAGAAGGAGTAATAGATGTGAGAGGAAGATGGAAGAATTGAAATAGCAAAAAGAAAGGAAAAGAATTTGAGAAAGGACTGAAAGGATGAAAATGAAAATGAAGTGCTGAATAGAATATAAATAGTACGGAGAGGGAAAGAGAGTGAGGGAGTGTGTGTTTGAGAGAGAGAGTGATAGTGATAGGAAAGAACGAAGGAAGGATGAGTAAAAAAGAAATGAAAATGGAAACACTAATAAGCATATTTCAATTGCAACTCAATTGGGAAAATCTAAGCGGCTACTTTGAAAAATGAAAATGAGAACTTTTCATTTCCTGATTGCCTATTTATAATTTTCCCCCAGTGACTCGTACATGCATTACAATACACTGCTAGCGTTATGAAAGGAAAACTTTTTCAATTAGTGGAGGAGAGGCCAGGAAACATTCAATGGAAACACTTTGTTACTACTGATGAGGAAAAGGAAATGATGGAAGGAGAATAAAGAGAAGGAAACGAGAAAGAAGCAGAAAAAGAAGATAAGAAAAATAAGAGTATGGTGTTCCTTTTTTGTAGTCTTATTAATCCAGTAAGATTATAATAAACTCCAGAAGCTTCCAAATGCCTGGAGTAGATCACGTCTGGGTGACACCGAGAATATCTAGATTAAACTACTGTTGGAAAAAATTTAAGACATTTTTAATTTATTGGTTTGGTACCATGCCATGATATTGATGTGATATGATTGATATTGTTGCCAATAATTTCTATTATGTAAAGTGATAGTTTATGTTGTACATTGTTTATGAAAGAAAAATTTCAATTTCATTTCAATGATATAAATTTCAGAGTTTGATAAAGGTGCAACATCCAAGACCGGTATCTCGATACTTCAATGAATTTTTGGTTTTAAAAACTTCGAGAGTCTTTTTATTCAATATGGATAACTATCACAGTGTAACCTCCAAAAATAGTGAAGTTGACAATATCTTTCAGGGTTTTATTTTTTAACCTTCATAGTCCAGTCAAATTGAGGATGGACGTTACAAAAATCAAGTGTTTTGAATTTTTATTACAATTATATGTTTTTTTGGGGGCGCTGAATCCGAATCTGAAGAAATCCAACAAAAATTCCTTGTGCGTTTTGAGTTATTCGCAAAAAATATGAAAATTGTTGCACTTTCACAAGTTTTTTGCTTGTAACTTTAAAACTACATGACCTACTTAACTTTAATTATTTTAGAATGAAAGATAATGAAATTTCCTTTAAAATACATGTATAACATCCTTTATCAAACGCACTGTTAGCACGCTAGAGTGCGCTTCAAAAAGATCAATTATTATTTTCTTGTAAAAAACTGTACTTCATTCAAACGGTGTATGAACGTTACAAAAAATAGGCTTTCTATTCAAAAACTTTAAAATGAAAACATTTTCATCAAAATTCACTCAAAACGCACAAGGAATTTTTTACATATCTTCAGATTCGTATTCAGCGCCCTAAAAAACAAAGAATTGAAATAAAAAATAAAAACAATAAATTTTTGTAACTTGAGGTCAATTTTCATCACTGATCTATTCTCTGCTACTCAAAAAAATAAAAAGAAACATGAATACATAGAAGATAGAATCACAGAGAACAGATTAGAACTACTAGAGAGTATCGCTTCTCTATGATAGAATACACAAGAACAAAGAGTCTCCAGAGGAACGAAGCGCAAGGTATTATTGCCTATTTATAGTTTATTAGCCTATTAGCCTATTATAATTACTACTACTATTATTACCCTATAGTTATTATTAGTCTATTTATAGTTATTACTTATACGCTATAGCCTATTTTCAGTTATTTGTTCATTCTATCAATAATTTTCGAAGAGTTATGAAATCTGAGTATCTTCATATTTATGTTGGTGCATAAAATTGCCAACTTAGGACACCTTGATAATTATATTCATAGTCTTTTATGCAAGCATAACGTACGAAAACAATGCAATCGTAAAATGGAGAAAGCTCTATGTGAGGCAAGAGTAAGAATAAGTGGACCAAAGGATAATTGTAATATTCGACTACAAAAATGTAAGTACACAGATGCAATTGCTCAATACACGACTGTTGAAGCATTTTTAAGTTTACAGCTTGGTTTACAAAACTCTTGCAATTTCAAACGTCTATTTTGCAAGTGGTGTCAGTTTTCAATCAATCTCGCATTGCTTAACGATTCATTATTTATTTGCTAATTCCAGTTCGAAACGTTGAGAGAATGATTTACTTATACAGTGAATTACTAGCCCAGAAAAATAGGACATTTTACCTTGTATAGCATGCTTTCATGTTTATTTTCATTTCTTCATTTTTCATAATTTTTTTTATTACTCTATTTAATTTTTTCATGTTTTATGTATAGCAGAATTAATTTAACTTGTCAGAAAACAGCTGTTTCGGAAATCAGTAAACAGTGATTTCACGCAGCTTTGACACAATAATCCAAAGGAAAAGAAGAAGAATATAAAGAAGAATAATAAGAAAAACAAGAACAAGAAGGAAAAGAAGAGGAAGAGTAAAAAGCTGAAGAAGAAAAAAAGAGGAACAAGAAACATGAATAGTGAGTGTGAGAAGAGAGAAAAATAACAACAAAATGAAGAATAATAATGAGGAGAAGAGGAAGAAGAATGAGAAGAAGAGGAAGAAGAATGAGAAGAAAAAAAAGAAGAAGAAGAAGAAGAACCAGAGGAAAATGAAGAAGTGTGACAAGCAGGAGAAGATAGGAAAGAATAGCAGAAGAACAAGAGCAGTGTGAAAAGCATGAAAGTAAGGAGAAAAAGAACAACAACGAGAAGAAGTACAAGAAATAGAAGAAGAACAAGAAATCAAAGAATAACAAAACTCATTACCTTATTAAGTCTACTCGACAGTACTGCATTTAAACACTCATCATCAACCAGTCATAAGACCAAATCTGTCAGTGATTGAATGGAAGCATATCATTATCATATTTGATCGTTGGTTAATAAATGGGTCACCAATTATGTAATTACCAGTGAAAATAACGGTTATTTTTGGTGTGTAACAGTTTGTTATACTATTACGAGACTAATCCACTTTCCTAATATTGCCAGGGGGTCCCATTGTTAAAAAAGTCTATTGACTACTACCAAATAAACAACTAACACTTTGAATAAGGACAGTCGATTTTTTTCAGGGGACAATTTGTTATTGATAGGCTACTATTCATTGTTCAAGACATTATGTATAATATTATATACCATTTTTATATACAGTCATGTACTTATTTCATATACAAGAAGGATTCAGACTGTATTGTCACCTATTATAATTATATTTACTAGCTGGCTTTGGTAAAATATATTTTTCTAGGATGATCTGTTGATACTTTTAACGGAACTGTGTTTTTTTGTATAGTCATTGATTATGTAGGCCTATGTACTGGCTGACTTTGAAATAGTATTTTTTTCAAGAAGATCTGTTGATATTTTAAGGAAACAAGGTTTTTGTGTTGCATGGAAAACAGGTACCGTAATTGAATGAAGCTAAAGAAATGCGTAGAAAGTGAGTTTTTCTAGTTTTCAACAATGGATGCGGAAAGTAAAAGTCGTAATAGGATGAAAGTGATAGTAATCGATGAGTTTTTGTGTATTTCGGTTGGACAAGAGTTATCTACCTCATAAAATTAGCTTGAACTACAAAGACTGTATAATAAGGCTAGGCGTACACCGGTTAGTCAAGACAAGACAAGACGAGATTAGTCACGTTTAGTCACAGTACTTCACATAGTTGCTTATGAAGCAACACACACCGATTAGTCATTGCATCGGTGTGTGCTGCTTCATAAGCAACTACGTGAATTATTGTGACTAAACGTGACTAATTTCGTCTTGTCTTGTCTTGACTAACCGGTGTACGCCTAGCCTAACAGTGTTGACTTAAATTTTCATGTCACACTTTTGATTGGTTAGCTCCGACAAATCCATCATACTTTTGCCAATTCTTATAAAATTAGCATTGGAATGGAACGCGAATCATAATGTTATGTTGATTAATTCATTCTTTACCTACAATTTGCCTTTGCCAGTGTTATTTTAAGCTTCGTATAAGGCCCGTATTAGACGGTCATATGTTCTATAAAAGATCTTTGACAAACATGGATCATATGATCGTCTACTCTATACAAACAAATAGTCCAATGCACACTGGAGCAGCTGCTTTAGGTTTGCATTGGACTATTGATCGACGAGCATACGATCACAATACTTGTCATAAATCAAATGCTGAATCTCGCAGTAATAATTGAAAAGGTGATTTCGACACAATAATCATTCTTGAAAGGTCTTTAAAAAGTCTTAAAGACCTTTCAAGTCTTTAAGACTTTTAAGCCTTTTGATTATTGTGTCAAAGAATAACTTTTTAAATTATTCAATACATCTGCGAGATTTCAGCATTTGTAGGTTAAGTATTGGTCAGCATACGCTCGTCGATCAGCTGACTTATGACAAGTTAATTGCATCCTGCTATATAGAGTAGAAGATCATATGATACATGATTGTCAAAGATCTTTTATAGAACATTTGACAGTCTACGAGTTTGATGGATAAGGAGAAGAAGTGGGGGATGATGAAGAAGAATAGGAAGGAGGAGAAGAAGAGTATAAAGCAGGTAGAGAAGAGGAAGGTAAAAGAGAGAAGAAAGGAGAGGGGGGTAGGAGAAGAAGAGAATAAAGCAGAAGAAGAAAACGAAGGTGAAAGAGAGGGAGAATGGTGATCAAGGAGGAGAAGGAGAGTGTAGAGCAGGAAAAGAAGAGAGAGGTACTGGAGGGTGGAAGGAGAGGAAAGACGTGAAGAAAACCGAGAAAAAGAAGGAGAAGATGTTTAAGAAGGAGAAGGGGGAGAAGTATACCTCTAAATATTCCATTGACTATACTTTCCACTCCTAGCCTTTGACAGTATATCTATAAATCTTCGATTTGCAGTCACTATATCGATATTTGACTATCGACTATAGATATCGACTGTAGTCACTTTCATTCAGTGTCAGTGTAACTCATTGTGTACTCCACACTGGGTCATACATTCATTACTCCATCGATGGATTGGTTAGCCTGCTTCAACCTGCTTCTTCCTTAGTTAACTGTGATCCACGGTCATACAAAGTAAACCAAGTTTAACCAGTTAATTGTCGGTTATTTGTGCGTTAAAGTGTAGTGATACAAGCAGTAATTTTGTTGATTCGATTTTTTTGATCGAATTATTGTATGTTAGTCGTGTTGGTGAAAAAATTTATCAAAAATTTGAAAAAATATTAATTTGAAAATATCTATTCAATATCATTAGTTGTGTTGGTGATTGAGGATTCAAAAAAATATATCAATTTGAAAATAACAGCTGAATATCATTGATATAATCTCACTATTGAACTAAAAAGAGTATTTTATATTTCTTTAGAAATATATTCCTTTTACTTAAACAATAATTCTTGATAATATATTCACTTCATAATTTTGTACAAGAGTTGTTAGTTTACGTTGTACAGTTTCTGAAAAGTGTTTTTCTATTTCAAAATTGAATATTTTAATTGTGAAAATAATTACTGTATTGCAATACGTTCTCAGTGTTGGATTTTGTCAGCTAATTCTCCATTTTTCACAACAGAAATAGAATGGAACAACTTTATTGAAAATCATTCATTCTATTTTTCTTTGAAGCTTCTCTTTCCTCTTCTTTACAACAATTTGTTTGGAATTTCTTGACTCGAAAAAAATACTCACACCTCCATTCTCTCCAATAATTATTCGTTACAAATCAATAATATAGGCTAACAAAATCACTATTGGAGGAATAAATCAACTCAATTTTCAACGAAACTGCTACAAGAAAGTGCTGAAGTTTTGTAGAGAATTCACCGATGTTTCTAAGTTACAAGTGTCCAGTTTTCATCGATTTGACGTGAATATATTTTTCTTATTGGTAAGTTGAAAATTTCTCTATCACAATAACATTCTATAGTTGTGAAGTCAGAATCAATTAATGAAACTCAGGACCGAGTCAAAGTTACTTATAGGAACATGTTAATAGTTAAGTATTACTCATACTAAACTTAAGCCACACTACTTATACTTCTACTTGTAATTTTCACTTGATAAAGATATTTATTGAAAATTCTACTGTTCTATAGAACTTAATTGATACTCAATTATACCAAAGACAATTAGAATACTTAATTACTTAAATTATTTCTATCATCCTTTCATTTTATAAATATTATTCCTATCATCATATTATTTATATAATCCTGTATTTGTATACACATTACCAATAACTCAACAATCCTGAACTGGAATAATACAGAATGAACTATGATTACAATTTACAATGACCGATTGCACAAAGTACAATTAAATTATTTTATTATAATAATTATAATTATCCACAAACAGAAAAGTTATCAATTACCAATATCACAACAATCCTCACCTAAACAGTCATCATCACCCATCATCACCCCTCTCATTACCCACGCACAAGCCTAGAGCTCATGTGGGCATCACCCTCAAAACAACAAAAGAAAAATAAAATATATAATTAAACAGAGTTAACTATGATTCCTGTGGCCGATCGCAAGTAATGCGATTTTGTAAGGCACAAATAAAGTAAATTAATAATCAAAATCTGAATCCAAATTCCTCTCCCACTCACAATGTGAATGAAAGGAGCCCACATGTTATTTGCAGGGAGCAGTACAAAGCCTGTATTTTAAGACGAATGAATTTGACAGAAGAACACAACCTAAGGCAAGAGCTGAAGACAAGAAAGGAGATTTAAGACAAGAACTGGAGACAAGACGGAGCACTAAGACAAAACCAGTGACGTCTCATATCTCATTTATAACACTACTTGTATGTGGAAGCCTGTATTCATGTCAGATATCATGTAAACGGTCTTATTCCTTGTGAATAATAATATTTCACCCACATTTCAAAGCTTCTGCAACAAATTCAATAAGAATCTTGCTTCAATATTGTTTCTACGAAAATGCTGGTGAAATTTCTAGTTTTCTATTTCGTTTATTCTTTTTTCATTTTATGCTATTCTATTCTTTCCTCTCAGATAGTTTCTCTGTTCACTTAATTTTTCATTTTTCCTACTATTTGTTAGCGGTTTTTTATTTTTCACTTCTTCCCTCTTCCTCCCACGATCTTTATTACTTTTCTCTTTTCTTCTTCTCCTGATTTTTTTATAATGCAATATTCTTCTCCTTCTCCCCCTCTTTTTTATACTTCCTCTTCCCCCTTCTTAAACTCATTTTCATATCTGTTCTTTTTCCTCCTTTTACCCACAACATAATATTAGTATTGTTCTTTCCTTGCTCATTCCCTCCTTCGGAATTTTTTATTAATCTATTCGCCTGCTTCTGCAAAAAGAATGAAGAGGAAGCAGAAAAAGATGAGGAGGGTGTTTATCTTTTTCTTCTTCCTCTTCATTCCTTTTGTTTGCTCTTCCTTCTATGTCTTATTCTCTTCTACATTATCTTCTCATCAATCCTCTGTATTATCTTCTCATCCCTCTTCTTCTTCTTTTCCTTTTTCTTCTTCTTCTTCTTCTTCTTCTTCTTCTTCTCTTCTTCTTCTTCTTCTTCCTCCTCCTCCTTCCTCCCTCCTCTTCCTCCTCCTCCTCCTCCTCCTCCTCCTCCTCCCTCCTCCTCCTCCTCCTCCTCCTCCTCCTCCTCCTCCCTCTCCTCCTCCTCCTCCTCCTCCTCCTCCTCCTCCACCTCATTTCTCAAACTTAATTATCATCTCAAGATATCTCAAGTAGCCTATTCAAGTATCTCTAAATATTTGGCTTATTCTTCATCCTTGTTTTCGTCTTCCCATGCTCCCCTCTCTTTTTCCCAAATATATTTTCTTCTCCTTCTCATTCTTCCGTTTCTCGCCTTTTTCCCCAAGTATCTTCCTCGTCTTCTCCTTCTCCTCTCTCGTTCTTTCTTCCTTTTCACTCTTTCTATACTACTTCTCCTCCCACTCCTTTTCCACCTTCCTCCTCTTCCTCTTCCTCTTCTTCTTCTTTGTTCACTTTCTTCAGCCTTCTTCTTCTCCGCCTCATATTTTTCCAATTCTCTACAAACTAAATTGATATTTACACAAATCGTCTACCAATTTATCTGTCTCCCCGCGCAGTGCTGAGCTGATATTTTTGTTATCTCAAGAAATGAGCTTTTCATAACCGAAAGAAAACGTTTCCAAACATGAATGAAAACTCCAATATACTCTTGTTTGATCGTTTATCTTGCGACAGCCTATCGTTTTTAATCTTGAAATTGTTATTATTATCAATTTATTTTTTCCTTCCAATTTATATTTCCTGGATTGGGATGATGGAGACTTCAATGACACAATAGGCTATAGTCCGATTCACGTCAAGAAGTCAGCATTGTTTATATGAGGAGCATTGAGGCCAAGTTTCATTGAGAGAGAAAGAGAAAACTGCACCAAACGTGTTTGTTGGGACTGTGTGCGACAACTATGCACAGTGCGAATAGGATAGTGACATCAGCAATTGCCTTGTGCTGAACAAGGATAGCAAACTCCCATCTAAGCAATGCTGACTTCTTGACGTGAATCGCACTATAGCTCTTTCAACATTCTACCCGCATCTAGTTTGATTTCTAGATTGGAAAGAAAGAAAAATGAATAAATGTTGGACCTATGAAGAGTATAATTAATACAGTATCACAATATTGGCGCCAAGTTGAGCATAGGTTGTTCTCCAACGTTGAGTTTTATCCATCACTTTCATCTAATCATGCATAGAGGTCTATCAAGGGCTTCTTGATAAACCGTGTCAATCATTCACCATTCACCTACTTGCAATGCATCCCACGGTTGAGAGATGGAATGTCTGTATTGCAGAATTTTAAGTTTATGTCTATTTCTAGTATTTAAGAGGGCGGTAATAGTCGGCCATATTGGATTGATGTCCCGTAAGATCAATGTTATTTCAAGCTATGTCATGCATTTTTGTGTAAGGCTAGGCGTACACCGGTTAGTCAAGACAAGATCTTCAAGACATTAGTCACGTTTGTCACAGTATTATTAAATTGCTTTACGTTGATTATCCATCTTTTTCGTGATTATAGAGTTATGTTGCACAAGACTTAGTTCCGGTGTACTAAGTTACTTTATTCATGTCGGAGCTGTATTAGCAATACCTGTTGTGTTTTTAAATTTTAAATATTTCTTCCAAAAAAAAGTTCGAACTTGAAAAAGTATATTTTTGTAATAATTATTGCAGTACTTATTAAAGAGAGAAGCCAACCCCTGAAGAATTTATTCTCTTTTCACGACACTTCAAACGTAATTAACGTGACCTCCTTAACGTTGATCCAAAATTAACTTCGTCATGCTCTTAAAAGATTGTACGGATTGCCAGGCGGACCATTTCCAATATGGCTGATTACCACCACTCTAGAAAACTAGGCGTGCACACCGGTAGCCTCACAGTCAAGACAAGACGAAATTAGTCACGTTTAGCTAGTCACAGTAATCTTCGACTGATTGCTTGTTAAAGTTAGCAGGCCACACCGATGCAATGATCAAATCGGTGTGCGCTGCCCATACAAGCAACCATGTAGAAGTACTGTGACTGAACGACCAATCCTCGTCT
The DNA here is from genome assembly GCA_017141395.1 of Laodelphax striatellus. Classification (NCBI taxonomy): domain Eukaryota; kingdom Metazoa; phylum Arthropoda; class Insecta; order Hemiptera; family Delphacidae; genus Laodelphax; species Laodelphax striatellus. The sequence goes on from CM029542.1 coordinate 3,742,029, forward strand.
TTGACTTAACCGGCATGCCTTGTTCATGTCATTAAAATCATATCTATATTGACTCACGTTTTGTTATTAGTATTACATCTAAGCACTAGCCTGCGATGCACCGGCTGGATCGGTGCGTTGCCCAATTCTGCGTGATTAGCCACGTTTGCATTGGAACGATTAGTAATCTCGTCTTTGTTTTGTCTTGACTAATCGGTGCATGCCTCCCAATAACTCAAGACAAGATTAAGACGAATTATCACAGCTAATTAACTAGTTGCTGGCGAGGCTACACACCGATGCAATGACTAAACGGTGTGCGTTCTTCTTCTTCTTGATCTTCCTAATCTCGTCTTGTCTTGTCTTGACTTCTTCTTCTTTGGTCAAGACTTGACAAGACGGCTAAACATGTTTATTCTTCAGTAATTCACATCTTATGTTCGGCACACCGATGCAATGACTAATCGGTGTGCTTCTTCTTCTTTTCCTCTTCTTCATCTTCCTCTTCTTCTTCTTCTTCATCTTCCTCTTCTTCTTCTTCTTCTTCTTCTTCTTCTTCTTCTTCTTCTTCTCCTTCTTCTTCTTCTTCTTCTTCTTCTTCTTCTTCTTCTTCTTCTTCTTGCTTCTTCTTCAACTTCTTCTTACTTCCTCCTCCTCCTCCCCTCTCCTTCAACTTCTTCTTTTTTCCAACTTCTTCAACTACCTCGACCTCCGTATTTTCAGAGCCATCACCCACGCAATGGATCACACCACCTGTCTGTTTGACCACCTGCTTGGTCTGACTCTCTCCACGGCGCATGCGCCCACTTCCAGCTGGCTAACCGTGCTGGCCACATCAGCTGTTCTGCTGATCAGCTGTTGGCAGTGGCGACGCAGGCGCTACCTCCAGCTGGCCAGCAAACTACCCGGACCACCCACCTATCCGATTATCGGCAATGCAATGATGTTCGCTACCAGACCCGATGAACCTCTACAGATATGCAGTGAACTCACTGAGAGGTGAGTGGAACTTGGAATTTAAAATTTATGAGGTCTACTCATACTATATCTATAATAATAGATTATTAAAAAAAAAAATTGAAATAGTAGCCTAAAGTAGCGGCCACGAAATAAGACGACTAAGACTAGGCGTACACCGGTTAGTCAAGACAAGACAAGACAAGACAAGATTTATTGCCGTCGTCTTTTTCTCCTTCTCCATTATCCTCCTTCATTTCTCTACTTTACTCTTCCCATTTTTCTTCATATTCTCGTCTTTTTCTTCCTCTATTTCTTTACTTTTTCTACTTTTTCAGGACTAGTGTTACCCCAATTTCGTTAGTGTCGTCAAGCAGTTCTTCTTTTCTTTCTTCTTCTTCTTCTTCAAATCTTCTTCTTCACCACTTATCTTTTTCAGCTTCTATATTCCTTCTCCTCTTCCTCCACGTTCTTCATTTTTAATTCCTACATAACCTTCTTCTTCTTCTTCTTCTTTTCTTCTTCTTCTTTCTTCTTCTTCTGTTTCTTCTTCTTCTTCTCAATCTTTCTCTCTCTTCCTCCTCCTCTTCTTTTCACATTTTTTTCTTCTCCTCCTCCTCTCTTCTTCTTCTTCTTCTTCTTCTTCTTCTTCTTATTCTTCATTCATCTCCTTCTTCTTATCTTCTCCTCCGTCTTCTTCTTTTCTTCTTCTTTTCTTCTTCTTCTTCTTCTTCTTCTTCTTCTTCTTCTTCTTATTCTTCTTCTTCTTCACATGTCCTTCCTCTCTTCATACCAACAAGGAGCAAATGAAAAACCGATTGAAAAGAGATCTAGGGAGACGTTGTAGGCTTAGGAACAACAACACGTCATGAAAATAATATAAAGAAGGGAAATGAGAAGAGAGAAATAAGGTAGAGGTGAGTGAGACTGGAAGAGGAAGAAGAAGATAGGTGCAAATCAGCAACGTAGATCCGCTGCTGAGATATTCAGACACGTATCTGCCGTCTCAGAATCTCTCCGCCTCTTCACTATTATTTCATAAGCTCTGACAAGAAGGAGTGTTTGATAAGATGCAAGAAGCAAGACTGGAGTGAAAGAAAAATTGGAAGAGGAGGAGGAAGAAGAAGAAGAAGAAGAAGAAGAAGAAGAAGAAGAAGAAGAAGAAGAAGAAGAAGAAGAAGAAGAAGAAGAAGAAGAAGAAGAAGAAAGAAGAAGAAGAAGAAGAAGAAGAATAGGACGAGAACAAGAAGAGCAGTGTGAAGAGCATGAAAGTAAGGAGAACAAGAACAACAAAGAGAAGAAGTACAAGAAATAGAAGAAAAACATGAAATAGAAGAAGAACAAGGAACCGAAGAAGAAGAGGAGGAGGGGGAAGGAGAAGAAGAAGAAGAAGAAGAATAACAAGAACAAGAAGTTGAAGAAGAAGAAGAAGAACAAGAAGAACAGAAGAAAAGGAGAAGATCTAGAAGAAGAAGTAGAAGAAGGTGCAAGAACAAGAAGAACGAGAAGAAGAAGAAGAAGAAGAAGAAGAAGAAGACGAAGAAAAGAAGAAGAAGAAGAAGAAGAGGAGGAGGAAGAATAAGACGGAAAAGAGGAGGAACAGGACGGAAAAGGAGAAGAAGAAGATGATGTAGAATCCAGAGGAGGCCACGATATGAATATTGCAAAGGATATTCATAAACCGCTAACCAAGCTTACAATTCATAAGACACTGTTGAATTTTGTACCGAATACATTGCTTTTTGCCAACTGCGAAAGGGGTGTGAGGATAGAGATTCGTGGAAGAACAAGTTAGAGGTAGAGTAAGGGGAATAAGAAATAGGAAGAAAAATTTTATCGCCTGTATACCTGCATACTCAAGAATTCAACTAACCTTTCATAATTATTACTTGTTAAGGTTTAAAGCTTGCGTTCAATCACTTTTCAAAGTTGAAAAATCAATATTCGAGTATCGAGTAATGAAGTATCGATCATATAATTTTATATACCTACCAGAGGTATCCTTCAGATATTCCGGAAGGAGGTGGAACAGTTTGAGTGAAAGAGGAGGAGTAGAAGGAGGTGAAGGAGGAGGAGGATGAGGAGGAGTTGAAGGAGGAGGCGGAGGAGAAGAAGGATTGACAGAGGAGTGAGGAGGACAAGAAGAAGAGGGGAAAGATAAAGAAGAAACAAGGGAACTGAAGGTGAATGATTGAGAAGCTAGTCAGAGGATTTCATTGAAAATTCATGACTGGCATTGTCTTGCCTCATTTCCATCTGCTAATCCCAAAACCATCACTTGCCAAGCAAATGGAATCACTCTCTGTGAAATGACACATTTTATCATAATCTCGAAATATTTTCATGTAATCTGAACGCTGGTTTCCGGATTTAGATTCTTGTGCAAAACATAAATTATGATATTTATTAAGTTTTACGTCCAGTTGCACAATAGACAATTCAATTCAATCTACGTTATTCTATTAATCAAAAGATTTTGGGCATAACCTGACTATCAAAGGACTATTTTTTCTCGTGTAAATTTTGCAAAAGAAAGTTTTGGCCAAACACCTGTTTTCTAATTTCTTCAAAATGTATTATTTATCAATGAATATGAATATGAATGAAGTTGTATGTCTAGTTGTATTGTACAGAAGCCAATTGAATTTAATCTCTGTAGACCAATGCCTTTTTTCGAAATAAGTAATTTTAATTGTACAGACGTCACTAAACAAGCAATAACATCGACTAGGCTAATTGACGTCAAAGATATTAAATTTAACAACTAGTATTCAAAAAAATTAATCTTACTATTCACGTTAGCTGATAGAATCAAGAATCAAGAACTTTATTCGTCATAAGTATTTCACAAAATGCATGGACATCGTCAATAACAACATAAAAAAATTAATGGTCTTAAATTACAATCTTGAAATATGAGAAAACATACAAGAACATCAAATTTGTCAATAGTAATAACAATCTCAGGTACCTCATTGAATCTAGAAAATTTTTACATTGAACTTCATTAAATCCAATCCATTTTGAAATATTCATCAACAGAATACGAACATTTCTTTAATAATATCTCTTTCATCATACTCTTGAATTTATTTGGAGGCAGCAGTTTGAAATTATCTGGAGTCGAGTTATACAATTTTACAGACATAAAGTGAAAATTTTTTTGAGATTTTGTGTGAGTGTACTGCTCAATCCTAAGTTTGTGTTTATTTCTTGTGTTGAAATTGTGAAAATTACTGTTTATATTATACTTTTCCAGATTACTATGTACTATGTATATCTCGTAGCTTTAAGGCTAGGCGTACACCGGTTAGTCAAGACAATACAAGACAAGATTAGTCACGTTTAGTCACAATAATTCACATAGCTGCTTATGAAGCAGCACACACCGATGCAATGACTAATCGGTGTGTGTTGCTTCATGAGCAACTATGTGAAGTACTGTGACTAAACGTGACTAATCTCGTCTTGACTAACCGGTGTACGCCTAGCCTAAGAGTTACAGGATAGAGATGAAACTCCAATTACACTGTAACTGAATAAGATTATTATTACATAGCAGAAACACAAAACATAATCCCCGAGTGATATGTGATACAATAATACATTGAGAACTGAATACTCGTATGTATGAGGAAATAACAATTATAGACAAACTCTTGACTCTACTGCTTTGCTTCAGTCCCGCACTATGAGCTGAGATTATACCTAGTAAATAGTGATTTGACATTCTCCTAGCTCCTATTAATTTTTCTTACATTTCCTTCAATGTTTATATAATAATCTATGCAACGCTTTATAAAATTCGTCAGTCAGCAGCAAATATCTACAATGTAGACAGGACAGATTTATCAGTAAACCGCCATCAAATGTTCTATTACAGCAAATTTATTATCAACAAACTACCAACTTCTTTTATCATCAACAAAATCACTGGAATCACAGCTAAAGAAATTGATAAATGGATCCAAGAAAAAATTTACTTCGACTTAGGAGTATAACATATTAGTAATACTGAACCTTATTATACAACTTTCAGCCAATATTGACCACCTCATCATAACTTGTTTTTAGCTTTTAACGTTATATATCTACTCAATTAACTCTACGTATTACCTTTATTGTATACCTCATTTACTTATTACCTTATTACTGACTACTGAACTGCAATTTTAAATTTCTTTTGTTGAATAATTCACTCTTATAAATTACTTCATATCAAAAATATTATCACCTATAGAATAATGAATCATATCATTTGCAACAACAATTACACGAAATCACGGCTAGCGCACAAGTTTTAACTTATGCTAGTCGAGCCACAATATTAATAAAATTACATTGACACTTTGCACACTCTACTCACATAACCGATTTCAATATTATACTCAGGTGGACTTGATTAAATTGTGTAGGTTATATTCAAATGTGTATTTTGTATTAGTGTATATTTGTGTATGTATGTGCATTTTGTCCATTTGTTATGTAACTTTATGGCACATAAATTTGATTTGAATTATTTCCCCTCTATTTCTTCCTCTCCAGGTACAACCGTAACCCGTTCAAAATCTGGATATTCTTCGAGTTTTCAGTGGTGGTCATGAAGCCAGATGACGTTGAAATGGTGCTGGGCGACACCAAACAGTTTCGAAAAAGCATTCAGTACGAGAATTTCAGATCCCTGATGGGCGGAGGGATTTTCACATCCACCCATTTCGGGCAGTGGCGCCATAGTCGAAAACTGATGACACCAGCTTTTCATTTCACTATACTCAAAGGGTTTCTGGGCGTTTTCTTCGAGGAAGCTTCTATACTAGCTGATAAGGTGAGCCTGATGTATCTGGTAAATTATTTTCCATGATTTAATTTAAGAGGTCTGATTCATTTCTGACGTTATTCGAGTTTGATTATGATGATTTTGTAACTCGTTTTGAGTTTTCATTTTTTAGTTTGATTCTATTATAAGAGGCATTGATTCATTTTCTCCATTATTGAATAATTGAAATAATTTTAAAAATAAAGACATATCAACTCAGTGGGTGAGTGATAGAGTGAATATTACAGTATTGTTCAATCTTTCCTACGTCAGTGAATGAAAAAAATAATTTTTATTAATCATGTTTGTTTTTCAACTGATAGTTTCAATTGTTTGATGAACTTAATATAATAACTCGATTATTTTGAAAGTTATATGGTAGAGAAGACTAAGGGACGGTTCATGACTCGGGATTTAGCCAAGTCCTAGACTAAAACGGGTGGCTACCGTAGCATCGACAAACGTTTGTCTCGACAGGTTAGTGGGTTAGCAGCATGGAGAGCCCTTGGTACATAGTGTCGAGGCTAACGTTTGTCGATGCTACGGTGGCCACCCGTTTTAGTCTAGGACTTTGCTGAATCCCGAGCTCATGAACCGGCCCTTAGACTTCATTATTCATACCTTATCAAGTAGCCTAAATGATTTCCCGTAGTGAAGTAGATCAATTTTTACATAAAACAACAAACAAAGCTCTTCAGTCATAATACTTATTTTAGGAAATAGATCGATCACTCAGATTCAACTCCTCTGATTTAAGGAGTTTTTGAGCGATTTAATCCCATTTATGGAACTGAACTTTATCTTTATTAGATTCCCGACTAACCGAGGTATTTGGGACCGGGACGACCGCGGATACGTGAAAACACAGATAATAATTATGAAGTATCGTGTTTTCACGTATCCGCGGTCTTCCCGGTCTCAACTACCTCGGATAGTCGAGAATCTAATGTACAACAATTGATTTAACTTTATTAATATAATAATAGTATAATAATATTAATAACATTATAATATTAATTTAACAGTTGTAAAGTAACCAAACACTAGGCACACATACTTGAAAAGCCATTTAGGCTATAATCATGGATAAAACTACACACGACTATTATGCTACAATTATAACCATGATATTATGCATGATAAAATTATGTATACAGTACCTCAAACGTCAGCTGTTCAATTCGGCTTCATTCTATTGGATGGAATCTCATGTAAAATTTGTTCATATACATTACAAACGCTGTTAAAAATCCTCATTTCAATCATGCTATTTTGAAATAATAAACCATTTCACTATTCTGTCTAACTTGCATTGTTGTTGTTTTCTCACAGATAGAGCGTGACTACAATGGCGAATCGGTGAATTGTCTTCCTCTGATAGGACTCTGCACTCTGGATACTATTTGCAGAACAGCTATGGGAGTATCGGTGAACGCTCAGAACGGTGGAGGGGGTGATTTCGTACGCGACCTTGAAACTGTCCTACAGGTAAATTAGTTACTGTACTTATTTGAGAGAGCAATGAACTGACTCACGTTTTTTGTGTTTATTTACCCTAGCACCTAGTCTGAGACTAATAAGCTATTTATTTTGACTCAAGTTGCTAAAGTTTGTTGGAGAAAGTACAACCCTATGGTTAGACTCCCTATAAGAATAGACTCCTTAAAAAATAGAACTAATGAAATTTCACAGTTCCATAGAAGCAAAACTCTGCTATAGTCCGATTCACGTCAAGAAGTCAGTATTGTTTATATGAGGAGCATTGATGCCAAGTTTCATTGAGAGAGAAAGAGAAAACTGCACCAAACGTGTTTGTTGGGACTGTGTGCGACAACAATGCACAGTGCGGCGACTATGCACAGTGCGAATAGGATAGAGACATCAGCAACTGCCTTGTGCTGAACAAGGATAGCAAACTCCCATCTAAGCAATGCTGACTTCTTGACGTGAATCGCACTATATTTCAATTCCACTCTCGCACTATCATTCATTCAACACAAACCAATTCGTGTGTCTTCTTCCGTAGAATTGACATTGAAAATATACTGGTACATGGTAATTATGTATGTCAAAAACATGTACTATAATATAATATAATGTAATGTACTATATACAGAGTGTTTCTAAAATAGACCGACAAACTTCGAGAGCGGTTCTCTGACATTGAAGAAAAATAGTTCCAGTAAACATGTGTCCTAAAATGCTTTGTTTCCACCCTAGTCTCAATTATGTTTTTTCACTTTTTATTTATTTTTTCTCCAGAATGGTTTGACTAATTTTGTTGAAATTTGGCATGGTCAAGGCCAAGATGAAGGTCTGCTGTAAAAAAAAAATGAACCAACCTTATCTGACAAAATATTACAAAATGGCGGAAATTTGAAATTTTTAAATTGAAATAACTCTAGGCGAATAGCCTACATCTTGACACTCGAGAACGGGTTCTCTCCGAAATTTCAATTTATTATTTATTAATAATTATTTTGTTAGTTGATTATTGACTTTTTAACGTTAATTTCAGATCTGGCAAAACCGTATGGCTAAAGTATGGCTGAGTATTCCATTCATATTTGCATTGACTTCAATGAAATCCGTACATGACGTGGCAGCTAAAAAGGTGCTTGGATTCACCGACAAAGTCATACAGAAAAAACGACTCCGTCTCAAACAAGAGAAAAGTCAAACGTTTGTGGAGAGCTCTGATGATGTATCAGGTAATAATCTTATCAATTTTAATATCAATTATTCATATTCAATATTCTACTTCTAGAAACAACTAGTAGGCTACTATTTATACAACATTAGGCTAATCGAAAATGAAAGAAGTTATTAAAACTGAGTTCAAAAGAATAATTATGATACCGAATTAGCAAAATGTAATCAATCAGTTATCAAAATTTTAATCATTTTCTAGTTTATTATTGTTTTTCTTCTTCTTCATTTCCCCCTCCTCCTCCTCCTCCTTCCCCTTCTAATCCCTCTTCTCCTTCTTCTTCACCATCATCTTCTTCTCCTTCTTCTCCTTCTTCTCCTTCTTCTCCTTCTTCTCCTTCTTCTCCTTCTTCTCCTTCTTCTCCTTCTTCTCCTTCTTCTCCCTCTTCCCCTTCTTCTTTTTCTTCTCCTTCTTCCCCCCATCTCATCCTTCTTTCCCACCTTTTCCTTTTTCTACTTCTTCTTTCCATTCCTACACAGTTTAGGCACCACTATCTCAATAACCTTAGCAAATTGAGTAATTAAGGTATAATAATCCAGTAAAATAATCACTAAAATTCACTAGTAGTAAGTAATGACAGCCTACTAGAAGAATAGAGGTGACCGAAATGCTAGGAATGTAGAAGCTAGTCGAGTGGGGGTAATAAAGATAGGGAAGTGTGCGAGAGAGAGAGAGAGGAGAATAGCGTGTGAGAGAGAGAGAGAGAGGAATAGCGTGTGAGAGAGACAGCCCCCCGCACACCTCATACCGTACCTCTATTCTCTTCGTAGCTCTACTGTAGAATCATTAATGATTATTGTTTTAAAACAGTGAAATTATCGACTAACCCTCTTGCGTTTACAGCGAATCTGATACGATCATTCACGGTTGCAAATTATGCTATCACTTTACCCAGGTAGTATTTGTGATACCTTCAATTAGAAGCGAAATAGAGCTGGGATTTCCTTCAATAGAGCCAGGAGATTAGTATCATTAACGTAGTATTGGATTACATGTTGAATATTTGAAACAAACAGCTTATCACAACTATTATTGTATCGGGTTATCGTTGAATATTTAAACAAGAAGCTTATCATTGTATCCAATTTCTGTAGGGTACAGAAATCCCTTAATTAGACATGGTATTACCTGGCTTGGCTTGCAATAATAATTGTTGGCACTCACTGTTATAACACTGATAATTTACCCCAATTATTCAATTCTGAGTCGAGAGAGTTTGATTTTGAAATGCGAGAGCATAAGGCTAGGCGTACACCGGTTAGTCAAGACAAGACAATACAAGATTAGTCACGTTTAGTCACAGTAATTCACATAGTTGCTTATGAAGTAGCACACACCGATGCAATGACTTATCGGTGTGTGTTGCTTCATAAGCAACTATGTGGAGTACTGTGACTGAATGTGACTAATCTCGTCTTGTCTTGGCTTGACTAACCGGTGTACACCTAGCCTAAAGATCAAAATTTGGCTCGAAATGGACCAGCTTGAACAATTTGTTTTCGAATTAAATAGCACAAACATTTAACTAAATTCGTATAGCACAAAAATCAAGATTTCTTGAAATCTAAACGCTTGGTAAATTAGTTTTAATTCAAATTTTGTAATATTAGGCTCCTTCATAATATTTAAAAGTCCTGAAATATGGTAAAGAAGCACACTAGTCGTTTATTTATTTAATTTGGCGGTGGCGAATAACTTTCATTTAACATTTCTATGGTAACGGGTTGACGGATAACGGATAACGGATAACGGGTTTCACATGTTATACACTATTCAGTATTTATGTGAAAAAATTCAACAGAACATCAACCTTTACCATAGAAATGTTTTTGGCAATTATTTAACACCCAATAAGTTCCTCCATATAGAAATAATAGATGAATTTCTGTGAAATTTGGCATTTCTAATCTTCATGATATTATTCTGTCATCAATCATTTTTTTCCAACATATTTTTTCCTATACTAATGAAAATTGACAAACAGTATTTGACTGGAAGAAAATGTGAGGTTAAAGACATACTACAAAAGACTTAGCAACTACTATCTGATTTCAGTCAGCAACCCAGCGTTGCCAGAAGACTTTGGCTGATATGTTAGATTACCCGATTACTCGCAAAACAGCGAAATGTCATCTGGAAACATTGGGTTGCTGACTGAAATCAGATAGCAGTTGCGAAGTGGGCGCAGGGGTTTAAGACAGTATTTTACTGGTGGTGAAAATTCTAGAAAAGAGCCATCCCGAGCTTGGGAGAGGAGAAACATCATATCAGGGATTATTTTCTTGAAATTTCTAATATCCCAATTCTTATAATATTTTCATTTGATTTTAAACAGATAAACATTGCAAAATGGCGTTCTTGGACCTAATGCTTGAGAGTGGGATGTCGGACATACAATTACGAGACGAGACGATGACAATCATCATTGGAGGACAGGAAACGACATCCACCGAACTCAGTTTTGCTCTTCTTATGCTGGCTTTGCATCCTAACGTTCAAGAGAAGGTGAGGGATTTTAAAATAGAATAATTACAGATCAACCTATAGTCAATTTTGTGCCTACGGATTGATAGCGTATTGTTGATTATTGACGTTTCCAATTCTTATTGTATAAATTACGGAAATTGGATGATTCGGCGAAGCGGAACACCCGAAAGGGTCTCCCCGCTAATAAAAGCCATAAGCATAATAATAATTGTATAAGTTGTTTACTTGGAGGAATAAAACTTTTTTGTAAGCTGTGTGTAGTAACCTTAGGCTAGGCGTACACCGGTTAGTCAAGACAAGACAAGACGAGATTAGTCACGTTTAGTCACAATAATTCTCATAGTTGCTCATGAAGCAGCACACACAGATGCAATGACTAATAGGTGTGTGTTGGTTCAAAAGCAACTTTGTGAAGTACTGTGACTAAACGTGACTAATCTCGTCTTGTCTTGTCTTGACTAACCGGTGTACGCCTAGTCTCAGCCTTAGTTTGTTCTGTTGAAATTTTCTATTGTACTATTTTTTCTAGTCTAAGAACAATATTCTATTCTAATAAAATTTATGCTTTTCTGAGTATTTTATTGCATACAAATAAAATAATCAAATAATTCTTTATTTTGGAAAAACAATATTACAAGTACATGAAATATACATCATAGGCATACAAGTATTTTATGAAATATTATGAATATACAGAGTAATAAAACGAAATAATGTACTGTCTTTTATGAAATAACTAATAATAATTATTATCCAAAATAAGATACAACTGCTTGCTAAACTCAATTAGAATGTAACAATAGAATGGATCTTCATTTTATACTTGTTCTTCTTCTCCTTCTTCTCCTCCTACTTCTTCTTCGCCTCCTTCTTCTTCTCCTCCTCCTCCTCTTCCTTCTTCTCCTCCTCCTCCTCCTCCTCCTCCTTCTCCTCCTGCTCCTCCTCCTCTTCCTCCACCTACTCCTCCTCCTCCTCCTCCTCCTCCTCCTCCTCCTCCTTCTTCTTCATTCTTCTCTAAGTGAAGACATTTCTTCGAAACATCAAATAATTATCTGAATGACATCATTATTGTCAGAAGCAATAAGGTATCGAGATTTTATTACATGAAGCATTCAAGTTGAAAAGTCATAAATCACATCAGATGTTTTTGATGTTTGAAGCGGAGTGTAATGGTTACAATTGAGGATCTGAGATCAATTGACGTAATTCATAATCACATTTTGCCTATGGATGATAGCATAGACTAATCAAATATAAGTGATTATCTCTGTACATAGCGATTAAACAGATTACAGTTTATAGCGAGAGAATACAATTATATGCATGTAATATGATTTATACAACAATCCTTTCGTTAAGTGGTTTTTTGATGTATTCATGATTATAATAAATCAAACAAAAATAATTTTTATGAACATATTGATTATCTTCTCACTAGTAATTTTTTTAACCTGAAGGTTAATAATAACCTGAAGGCTGTAATCTGAAGGTTATCAAGAAATACTCGATATAGATGTATGTAAACCAAAGGGACATTATATTCTTTAATTATAATTTTTAGCAATGTGAGTAAGAATAGAATTGCTTATCTTATAATAATATAATAGCTTATAAGCAGCTTATAGCTTATACATCTTATATAATAGCTTAAGTCGCAGACTAGGTGCTATTATAATTATAGTATTGATGAAAAAATAAACTAGTACTGTATTTGCATTTTGATGATACGTTTTTGATCTTGTTCATCAGAGATTGAGGACAGTGATTGTTCAAGTCAATCATAAAAGGAATAATCACATTCTGGAAAACTCAGAAAACTCAATATTGCAAAAAAAATTCAAGAGCCCTCCATACCATTGACTGAATTAATACGAATGAGGTTATTTTTGCAATGCGCAGGTGAAGGGGGGTCAAAACAATTTTACTCCGGCGAAAGAATAAAAACAAAATTTTGTCTATTCCACAGTATTTATTGTTTAAAAAACCAAACTCGAGTTTCAATGCTCACGGCATCATCTTCAGTGGTTGAGCCTAAACTCCTTATACCAAACTCCATATTATTCTTTCACCGAATATGGTGAAGTTCCACAACATTTCTGATTAAAGTTTGTGTTCAATTTTACCCCTTCTGTCGCTATTCTCAGACTGATAAACATTGAATGGTACTGAGTTTTCAAGAAAGATCTGTAGAATTGTTGTTTAACCTTGAAAATAGTATTTTTCTACTTAAAAATGGCAGTCGATGAACACGAAGCAAATTTAAACTTCAATTGGAAAATTAGATTGATGATAATAACATTATATTTTCTATGTATTATAATTTTTATCATTATTATTAATTATTTCAAGACACAGCAACAATTCAAGCAATGTTCATATTTAACTTCCACATCCCTCCACACATCTCTATCTTAAATAATAGCAAGCAAAGGAGTAAACTACGGAGAGCCTGGTTTCATGTTTTTCCAAAAGTATTCAAGTTTGAAATATTTCAATAATTTTTTAGGTTCACGAAGAGCTAGACGCAGTATTTGGCGAGGATTGTCGCACTGCTCCGAGCTTGTTCGAGCTGAACAGCCTCGAATACTTGGAACGAGTCATCAAGGAAACAATGCGACTTTACCCTGCCCTGCCAGCTATTGGGAGGAGACTACAAGAGAACATACATGTTGGACAGTACGAGATACCTGCAGGTACAGTTAATTTATTTTGATTCTGGATTAAAAATCGAAGAATAACTAATTAATTATTGAATAAAAATAGATCGAAAATTTACTAATCTATTTTAAGAGTTACCCCGGTCGTACACCGGAGCAATAAGCAATAGGCAACTATAGCAGGATCCAATTAACTTGTCAGAAATCAGCTGTTCCAGTAATAATTAAACAGTGATTTCGACACAATAATCATAAGGCTTGAAAGTCATAAGACCTTAATCATAAGACCTTTAAAGTCTTTAAAAGACCTTTTTTAAAGAAGACCTTTCAAAGAATAACTTTTTAAATGACCTTTTCAATAATCTGCGAGATTCAGCATTTGTAGGTTAAGTATTGTGATCATATGCTCGTCGATCAGCTGATTTATGACAAGTTAATTGCATCCTGCTATAGCAACATATGGATCATATGATTGTCTACTCTATACAAACCAATAGTTCAATGCACACCGAAACAGCTGCTTTAGGTGTGCATTGGACTATTTGTTTCTATAGAGTAGACGATCATATGATCCAAATGTTGCTTATTGCTCCGGTGTACGAGCTGCCTAACAATGAAACGGTGGAATTGATTTGATACATCAAAGAGAACCTTCAAAACAAGTAATGTTTCAACCGCCTTTTTAAAACAGCCATTGCTTAGACGTTCGTAGAAACCGCCCATTGTGGGAGGAGCTTACATTCAGGCCAATGGCAGGCGTTCACCTTGATAGGCCGTTCAACTCCCAATCACAGCGCTCGGTGACAAGTATAAATTCTGCTGAACTGTATTTTAGTTTTGGTTCAGCAGAGATTGATAATGGTGTAAACCCGTATCTCGTTGTTTTATTGAATATATGGTTTTGACAACTTCGAGTCTTTTTATTCAAAATCTTCTATCATTTTTTTTTCTGAAATTGAAGAGTTTATTATGAATTGTGTTTTGATTGTTGATTGTAATAGCATTTAGAACTGGCACTTAGTGGCGAAGCGTGGGAGGAGCTTATTTGTATTTTATATTTGTATTTATTTTTATTTTATATTTTGTATTTTGTATTTATATTTTCCATAGGAAATATACCCGGCAATGACCAAATAAGTATACCACGCTTCGCCACGGCTGGTACTCTCACCTAGCGGTCAGGATTTGTCCTATGCTGGGTGATGCCAGGATATTTTTATTTTATTGTGAATTCTCATACTGAACTTGTAATAGTGTTATTATTATAACACAAATAAATATCTATTTGTAATGCTTATATTTTCTTTGGCAAATAAATTGAATTGAATTGAATTGAATCTTTATATCGGTAACGTTTCTCTTTATTTCCATGAGTACAAGAACACAGATTACACAGAAGAGAATTATTATTCTCAAATAGATGTAATCTAAAATGGAAGTATTCTCAGATAAATAAGGGAAATCCTATACATATTTGAGTCTTTACACTAGAAACACAACCTATCTTCTATCATTTTTCAGGCGTTGATGTTGGCATCTTTGTCTAATCTATCTTAGGCTAGGCGTACACCGGTTAGTCAAGACAAGACAAGACGAGATTAGTCACGTTTAGTCACAGTACTCACATAATTGCTCATGAAGCAACACACACCGATCAGTCATTGCATCAGTATGTGCTGCTTCATAAGCAACTATGTGAATTACTATAACTAAACATGACTAATCTTGTCTTGTCTTGACTAACCGGTGTACGCCCAGCCTTAGACGTATTCTCAGATAGATGTGAGATTAGATAAATATTATAATGTTGGGTTACACCAATTTTGATCCAGGATCAACACAATGCTAATTAAATAGGATCAGCTGTTTAAAAGTAGTTGATCCCGGTTGGTGCAACCCAACATGCGAAAAATCCTGTATATTTTTGAATCTTTAAACTAAAAACACAACCATTTTTATAATTTCCAGGCGTTATTGAGTGTCATAGATATAATGATTTCAGAATTCAGCACCTATTGCAATACATCAGGAACATTGTAGATAAATCTAGTCAGGTCTTGGTGCTATTGTCAAATCTCAGTAACGAGAAAATAAAAAACGTTTATCTTCACTCGTTAAAGTCTCTGGATAGAAGAGATAAAGTTATACAAGGAACCTTGACCTCTGCTAGAACTTAAATAAATAACTACAACTGTTTAAGTTAGGTACTCTGCTTGCTCGGAAAAATTAGTTATGTGTTTAATTTGTCATTTTTATTGTTTTTTTCTTGGTCATAATTATTGTTATTTAATCAAATTTGTTATACAGAGTGATTCAAAAAGAATACCACAACTTTAAAAATTTGTATGTTATGAAAGAAACATCATAGAACCTTCTGTTATAATACATCTTTACAAAGAGTTCTGAAAGAAGTTTTTTTCACTCACAAACAAGTTCAGAGATGTTCCATATGACCCCTCCAGACACTCGAGCAATATCAATCCAAAACCTCCCTCAAACTTGTTCCACACTATCTGTAGAATGTCAGGCGTAACAGTTTCAGTTCAAATCATCAATGGTGGATGGATATTGATGATCTGAAACAAGAAATGAACGCAGATTATCAAACTGTTACGCCTGATATGCTACAGTGAGAGTGGAAAGAGTTTGAGGGAGGTTTTGGGTTGATATTGCTTGAGTGTCTGGAGGGGTCATATTGAATATCTCTGAACTTCTTTGTGAGTGAAAATTTTTTTTCTTTAATTACTCTTTGAAATGATGTATAACAGAAAGTTCTATCACATTTCTTCCATTAAATACAAAGTTTTAAAGTTGTGGTATTCTTTATTCTTTTTGAATCACTCTGTAAATAGGATCATCTGTTTAAAAGTAGTTGATCCCGGTTGGTGCAACCCAACATAAGAAAAATCCTGTATATTTTTGAGTCTTTGAACTAAAAACAAAACCATTTTTATAATTTGCAGGCGTCGATGTCGGCATCTTCATCTACGAAACGCACCGCGACCCGGCCACCTGGGGTCCGCAACCCCACCTCTTCGACCCCGACAACTTTCTGTCCGACAAATGCCGTCAACGTCACCCCTACTCCTACTTCCCTTTCTCGGCGGGTCTGAGGAATTGCATAGGGCAAAAGTACGCCTTGCTGCAGATGAAGAGTGTCCTGTCTACGCTACTGCGCCGGTTCACTCTCAGTCCGGGACCTGGTCACCGGTGTATTGAGGACATTGAGGTGGTCATGAACACCACACTCAAGTCGAAGAAAGGGTTTAATGTGGTTTTTGAGTTGAGGAATAATAATAGTGTGCAGAGTTGTGCTTAAGAATAGTATAATTCATAACTGTAAGAACCCGCGTATAAGGTATAAGGTATATTTCATGAAAAGAGTGGAAAGTGGTGTTTTGTAGTTCGAGACCATACGTTTTGAGTGCGAGATTTATCGAGTACTTCAAATATGGTAGAGAATATGCAAAACATTTTTGCTCGTGATTTTGATACTATCAAGCTATCGGAATGAAATAAATTTTAGTGAAACATTTTTTTTTGTCCATTAGTTTTGTGAAATATGGGCGCCTAAACTTGAGAATTATGGGACAGATAATCGATAATAATCTATCTCACAATAATGAAATGAAATACTAGGGGCCGTATTTATGAAGGTTCCTTGAGGGTTCCTTTCCGAACGGGACCCTTAAAAAGCGTTTCATGAATGAAATCAGCAGATTTTTCATTCATGAAACGCTTTTCAAGGCGCCCTACCGGAAAGGAACACTCAAGGAACGTTCATAAATACGTCCCCATATGTTTGAAGTGCGAGATTTATCGAGTACTTCAAATATGGTCGTGAATATGCAAAACATTTTTGCTTGTGTTTTGAACGATACTTTTCACTAGACTACGGAATGCAAACAGCTATTAGGCAGCTCGTACACCGGAGCAATAAGCAATAGGCAATAAGCAACATTTGGATCATATATGATCGTCTACTCTATAGAAACAAATAGAGCTAAAGCAGCTGTTTTGGTGTGCATTGAGCTATTGGTTTGTATAGAGTAGACAATCATATGATCTTTATGTTGCTAGTTGCCTATTGCTTATTGCTCCGGTGTACGATCAGGGTGAAGGCTAGGTGTACACCGGTTAGTCAAGACAAGACGAGATTAGTCACGTTTAGTCACAATAATTAACATAGTTGCTTATGAAGCAACACACACCGATTAGTCATTGTATCAGTGTGTGCTGCTTCATAAGCAACTATGTAAATTATTGTGACTAATCTCGTCTTGCCTTGTCTTGACTAACCGGTGTACGCCTAGCCTTAAAGTCTGAGAAAGAGTGTAATGTGTTTTTGAGTTGAGTGTTAATAATGGTGGTGTTCCGGAGATGTTTCTATTACAAAAAAATCTAAGAAGTAAAATGTTTCTTGGAAGGGTGGCCTTGAAACGAAAACTCCTAACTCAAATAATTAGTTTTGTTTTCTCTTTAGTTATAAGTTGTGATGAAAATTTTACGAATTTGTATGACTCCACTTTGAGTAATAGTTATTTTCATTTTATCACCTTTCTTTGTAATTAAATTATTGTAGAAACTAAGTGTAACTAGCTGTATTAGAATAAAGCACTAGGAATGTGATGTTTGTTGTACTATATTCTTCAACCAATCAACCGTATATCTCTGTGAGACAATTACAAACGAAAAGTAAAAATTGAAGGGAAAAGATGAGAAATATAAGAGAAAAAATAATAATAGAAAAATCCTGATCTACAATGATTCACAAATTAATGTAGAAATGTCTTGGGAAATGGAAAGATGAAAATTGCTAAAACACTACAGCATGCTAAAACGTAAAGCATTCCATCCAACCATAATCTTAAACCGGCCAATTACACGAAAATCAAATAAAAAATAAACCACCGTAAACTGACGTCATTACTTTGACACCAGATTTATCCATTGCCTCTCGTTGTATTAGTTTCGTCAGATGACATCATTTTACGTCAGTCAAATCCAATTGGATGTTTGTGCAACTGACCAATAATGTTCTAAGATTTCCACAAAAATAAAAATCTGTTACACACAAGCTCTGCGGAGACTCTCCTCCTTTTGCGGCAGACGAATGTTATATTTTATTCATGTCTGGTAAAGAGCTCGTGAAACCAGAAGTTTATTCACTTCATACACTGAATACCTATATATACTTAATATATACGTATATATTGCTGAATCCCACACATATAAACTCAGTCTATATGTCTGCATGCATTTCTAATACCTATATACTCAGCGAAATATATATCTGCATTTCTAATACTGTACTAAATATATCTGTATTTCTAATGCCTATACAACATATAAACTTGGACTATGTCTGCATACATTTCAATACCTATATACTCAGTGTATATGTCTGCGTTTCTAATACTGTACTGGATATATATTACGTGAAACTGCAGACTTTTAAAATTAAAGCTTACTAATTACTTTGCTTGTGTAATCAGACTCAGTTGGTCTCACATAAATCCCACGGCTGGCCTTTTTTCATTTCCAACCCTTTCCAGCCTCTTTTTGGCTTTTTCTATTTTAGAACTCCCTCTACCCTTTTTTTGGTTTTCAGTGCTGGTTTCCCATAGTCTCTGTTAATTTTGAAATGGGCCATGTGCTCTCACATTGCTATCTCTCTCTGGAAATTCAAACTTTTCAGTTCATCACATACTTTTGCGTTATCTCGCCTTTTTTGTCATTTCCAACTCATGGAAGATTTTCATCCTTGTAGAGGATCGAAGATTCTTGAAGATTTCATCCATTATTGTTTTCAAATTCATTTATTCAACATTTACAAACAAAACTCACAAAATTTCATACATTCAGTACAGAAAATAAATATAAAAATTATAATTAACAATAATGTTAAATAAAAATATTCTATACTCTAATCAGGGAAAGGAGAGACGATGAAAATCAACATGCGCGTGCGTGAGTCTAGCTCAGAGCAGCTAGACCGATTCACAGTAGAACTACTGAAATAATATTAGCCTACTATTATCATTCTGCGGGAGTGGCCATAGCCGAGTGGGTTAAGTGCTGGCTTTGTAACCTAGAGGTCCCGGGTTCAAACCCAGGTAAGACCGTGAGATTTTAGCTCGAGCCACTCCTCGTGTTTCGGAGGACACGCTAAGCCGTCGGTCCCGGCTGCCTAAAAAACAGTCGTTAAGTCACGTCAGAGACCCTGAACTGATCAGGAGTGACCTGAAAACTCTGACATCAGACCTGAGCCAGCCAGGTTACACGGAATTATTATTATTATATCATTCTGCAGTAAGTAATTTCGGTCTCACCTTCAATGAACGTATTGTGAACTGGCATTGGACAGAATTTTTATCGAAAACAGCTGTGAGTCATTTCTTCTATACGCACACAAATGCAAACAGCTTGTTTTGGCCGTCTCTTGACTCCGTGAACAGAGTATAGGTACCCCGAGAAAACTCCGTGTTGGGCACCATAACGTATTTAAACACAATAAAAGATAAAAGAATATTTCAATGTTAATTATAGATGGAGAGATATTATTCCTTTGCCATCGTACTCTACGATCATCAGCAACGTCGAGAAATGATATCTCTCTATCTATCTAATGGCAAGCGTCAAATTAAATGAATGTCACTGTACTTGTGGTTAGCTTTTTCGAGTATGAATTATATTATGTGAACAAGAGATGTTGGACATAATTTGACTCTCTGAATTTCTAGTGTAAGTCCATAATTTTTCCCTTTTTTACGAAACTTCTAAAACTTAATAATGAATCTGGCCCCTGGATTTACTGAAAGGTAATTCGAATTAGATACACTGTACATGGACTGTTCTAATTCTGCAAACTATGATATGCATGTCTAGTGTGTGGATATCTCACCTAATCAGCTGTTCAGTTCAAATCTATATTATTGGATGAGAAATTCGACTGTGTACTTCAATGGAAAGAACACTCAGGGTCGCTTTCCCCAACGCTGCTCAAGCTATACATCTAGCTTAAGCCTCATTCGGAGAATAGGAAAAGTATAGAAAAAATACTGAGCATTAGCTGTTGCGTTTAAGCAACATTGGGGAAAGCGGGCTTAAAGATGATTCATTAAGCTTTTATACTTCCGTGTGCTTCCAGTTCAATACTCTAATAGAGTAATTTTAATCCGTGTTAGAGAAATTACTCTAACACGGATTATAAAATTCTTTGATGTGTCAAGAGTGAAAAGTCATCAAAGTAGAAATGTGGTTATTTATCTTGGAATCTTCTAATGGGAATTTCATTCTTTGATATGCTGTGATATACGTTGCGGCTTTCACGAGAATTTCCCTGGAGATTGTACTCAGGGATAGAGAGGGAACTCATATCCAGTTCAGTGGTTGGGGAAAGCTATGCAAACTACAGGGTTCAAACATTTTTAGACTGATGTTTTTTTCTCAGATTCTTTTCCATTTTGTGGAGATTCAGAATGGGAGAATCTTCAAAAGTTTTCAGTCTGTATTCCAATAGTCTATACCTAATTATTTTCGTATAGGCCTAATTATTTGGAATTTTTTAAATGATTTTTTAATGCTGTCTCATCTGCGTCTCTTGCTCTTTTCACAAACCTGGACACAGAAAGTATTTTACTAGAGAGTATTTTACCATTTTCCAGCCAATTTGAAAAAAATGGCAATTTTTGAAGATCGATTGCGGACAAACGGCTGAACCGATCTTAACATTAAGGTAACATCATACGATTCAGGCCTATCTCATGTTGATTGATATTTTTTAAATATAATTTTCTGTATGATGCGAAATTTTCGAGTTAGAAGCGAAAAACTGAAAAAAGTGTCAAAAAACACAATTCTTCACACCAAAAATTTAGCACATGATATAAATTTCAGTGGAATATGATGATTACATGTTCCCTATGCACCCATTAGCCCCTGCGCCCACTAAGCAACTGCTATCTGATTTCAGTCAGCAACCCAGCGTTGCCAGATGACTTTGGCAGATAGGTTAGATTACCCGAAAAACAGCCAAATGTCATCTGGCAACATTGGGTTGCTGACTGAAATCAGATAGCAGTTGCGAAGTGGGCGCAGGGGTTAAGTCACCTCTAAAAATCCCCATTTTTCTCGAATTTTTGCAAGCTAAAATGACAGACAATTAAATTGTTTTATAAGTATTGTTATACTTGATGATGGAAGGGAATAAGATATTGCAAATATTCAATTGCTTTTAAATTATAAATAATTGCATAATAAATAATTGAACGAAAATCCTATTAATTGCTATAAATCTGAAGACTTCCGCTACTGCGAATATTGACAACAGAATAATAGCACAGAGAACAGACTTAGTAATAGTAATAGTAAACAGACTTAGTAATAGAATAGACTTAGCTTATCTATGATAATAGCTAGAAGGATTATCGTTCAATTAATTATTATTGTTCTATTCGTATTACAATATTGTATATAGCTTGGAAAAGTAATGTGTGTGGCTGATCCTATTCGGAATGAATTGGTTGAGAAAATTGACTTACCTTTAAACGGTGATGTCTCCTGGATTAAATGTCTTCAACAGACATTTCAATCTCTGTAGTGTTAACGGAATCTTTCTTGTCTGTTATTTATTTTTCTTCTTTTCCACTTCTATCATTCTTCTCCTTCGAAGAAAGGAGGGAATTTCTCCTCTCCTTCCTTCCTGAACAAGATACCCCAGCAACTCTTTCAAGTAGAAATTATGATATGAATAATAATATGTATTTTTTGAGAAGAACTACAATTTTTATAAAATGGTAGAACTATTTTTATTCAATTTGAGTAATATACACATTATAGCAAGCAAGTATTACAATATTATGATGCTTATAATTTGTAATAGGCCTATGATTTGATGCAATTAAATTTTTGATATGGTTTTCAATAATTTGAAGGTACAGTTATTCATTGAAATGATGTGTGAATTTTCAATAATTTGAAGGTACAGTTTTTCGTTAAAAATGATGAGTGGACAATTATTAATCATTTCAATTATAAAAAATGCAGTATTATCTTGATAATTATCTATGGCTGGTTTGATATATATTATGCCCTAACAAGGATAATTCTAACTCCAAGTAGTAGAATTGTATTTGGTTCTAGCTTTTGAAACGCTTGTCCTGATTAATATAATATTAATCCGATTAGAAACTCTCTGAAAGGGATGAATTACATTGAACAGTTTGGTTGTCTTCTCACTTCTGCTTCTTCTTCTCCTACTGTCACTCCTCCTCCTCTTCTTCCTTCTCCTCATCCTCCTCCCCTCCTTCTTCTCCACCACCCCTACTCGTACTCCTCCTCCTCCTCTTTCCTTCTTTTTATCCTGCTCCTTCTTCTCCTTTTTCTTCTTCTTCACCTTCTTTCTTCCTCTTCTTCTTTCTTCTTCTTCTTCTTCTTCTTCTTCTTCTTCTTCTTCTTCTTCTTCTTCTTCTTCTTCTTCTTCTTCTTCTTCTTCTTCTTCTTCTTCTTCTTCTCCTTCTTCTTCTTCTTCTCTTCTTCTTCTTCTTCCTCTTCTTCTTCTTCTTCTTCTTCTTCTTCTTCTTCTTCTTCTTCTTCTTCTTCTTCTTCTTCTTCTTCTTCTTCTTCTTCTTCTTCTTCTTCTTCTTCTTCTTCTAAATCTGCTTCTTCTTTTTTCTTCTTCTTCTTCTTCCAAGTCGGCTTCTTCTTCTTTTTATCTTCTTCTTCTTTTAAGTCTGATTATACTTCTTCTTCTTCTTTTCTACTTCTTCCAATTTTTTCCTTCTCCTCTTCCAGCTCTTCTTCTTCTTCTTCTTCTTCTTCTTCTTCTTCTTCCTCCTCTTCTTCCTCTTCTACTTCTTCTTCTTCTTCTTCTTATCTTCTAAGTCTACTTATCTTTCTTCTTCTTTTTCTTCTTCCGCTTCTGCTTCTGCTTCTTTCAATTCTTCTCTTCCTTCTTCTTCTTTTCCTGCTCCTTCTTCCTCTTCCACCCCATTTACCCTCACTACTTCCCCCACTCCACCTCCACCCCCCGTTGCCCTCCTATGACACACCACATTAAACCCTCCATAAATCTTCAACGTAGTATTCACTTCCAGCTGTATGTCGGACATCTTTTCCAGACCCGGAGCGGTTGCAACCCTAAAGTACCTGAGAATTGTGCACAGAACAGTTTTCATTTGTAGCAGCGCATATTTCTGTCCCACACAGTACCTCAGACCGCTTGCAAACGGTATATAGCTGAACTGAGACCGTTTCGCTGTGTCTGATGATGCAAAGCGTGAGGGCCGAAATTCCTCGGGAAACTGCCATACCTCCGGTTTACGGTGGGTTTCGTAGATGAAAATGGGGACTGCTAAACCTGAAAATAAGAGAGAAAATTGTTAATTAATTTTTTTTGAGGGTGATGCCCACATGAGCTCTAGGCTTGTGCGTGGGAAATGATGAGAGATGAAGACTGTTTTTAGGCAGTCGAGACCGACTCCATTATGGACCACTCCATTATACAAAGTGTTTCTAAAATAGAGCGACAAACTTCGTGATCTCTTTTCTGAAATTGTAATTAAGAAAAAAGTTCCGGTTAACATGGGTCATAAAACGCTTTGTTCCCCCCCCCCCTAATCGCCATTTTGTTTTTCCACTTATCATCTTTTTTCTCTAGAATGGTTTGACTAATTTTGTTGAAATTTGGCATGGTCAAGGCCAAGATGAAGGTCTGCTGTAAAAAATAATGAAGCAACCTTATCTGACGAAATTTTTCAAATTGAAATAAGTCAAAAACTTGTTGTTGCCCGCCATTTTGAAATATTTCGTCAGATAAGTTAGCTACATCTTTTTACAACAGACCTTCATCTTGGCCTTGACCATGCCAAATTTTAACAAAATTAATCAAACCATTCTAGAGAAAAATAATACGAGTAATAAAAAGTGAAAAAACAAAATGTCGACAAGGGGGGAAACAAAGCATTCTAAGACCCATGTTTACGCTGGTACGTTTTTCTTAATTTCAATGTCAGGAAATCATTTACGAAGAGATTACTGTAGTCACGTTTAGTCACAGTACTTCACATAGTTGCTTATGAAGCAACACACACCGATTAGTCATTGCATCGGTGTGTGCTGCTTCATAAGCAAGTATGTGAATTACTGTAACTAAACGTGACTAATCTCGTCTTGTCTTGTCTTGACTAACCGGTGTACGCCTAGCCTAA
Source organism: Laodelphax striatellus (assembly GCA_017141395.1). Classification (NCBI taxonomy): domain Eukaryota; kingdom Metazoa; phylum Arthropoda; class Insecta; order Hemiptera; family Delphacidae; genus Laodelphax; species Laodelphax striatellus. The sequence goes on from CM029542.1 coordinate 3,766,845, forward strand.
ATGTGAATGAAGCTTGAGATGCAAATATCAAACTATTCATCTACTCTTCCAAGTAAAACATAATATTAGAAAATGATTCAAACTTTTTCAGGAGGAACAATCCTAATTCTACAAGGGAACCTGTGGGAGTAGTTGATTTAACACCAAGGAAGCTCAAATAGCTTCAGGAATAGTTACAGTATTAATTTTGCGCTGAATTTCGATATCTTGCAACACAAGGGGCCGATCCCACGCACTTTAGAAACCTAGGAAACACTCATTAAGATATCATGCTTCGCTAATTTCTGAAGTTGGAATAGATTCTCCCGTACTGAAAATTGTCCTACGGATACGTATTATATATCCAATATATAGTTTATTATATAATACATACATTATAAAAAATATATGTTTAATACAATAAATCTATATTTGTGTACATAAAAAGTTGAAGTTTTATACTTACCGTATGTATTGTATAGGTATATATTATTATTTTGACAATGAAATTGAACTCAAACTATATAATGCTGTTCTATGTATTAAATTACTGTCTTGGTTGAAGGTGTATCTTCTATAGTGCGATTCACGTCAAAAAGTCAGCATTGCTTAGATGGGAGTTTGCTATCCTTGTTCAGCACAAGGCAGTTGCTGATGTCTCTATCCTATTCGCACTGTGCATTGTTGTCGTACACAGTCCCAACAAACACGTTTGGTGCAGTTTACTCTTTCTTTCTCTCTCAATGAAACTTGGCATCAATGCTCCTCATATAAACAATGCTGACTTCTTGACGTGAATCGGACTATAGTATATAGAGTCGGAATATATACTTATATATCATCTAAGTATGTATTCTGATAGTGAAGTAGGACCCAAGCTGTATAGAGATGTTGTATAACTGCACTGAAGGATAAATCCATTGTGGGAAGTATTTAACATTCTATCTATAACTATATAATGAGAGAGTGTAGTCTATTGGAAACACCCACTTGTTGCTTCGTATCTGGAGTATTGTTTCTCGAGTAGGTACTTGAAACTTGATGAAATAATTGGGGTAAATATGCAGGGGAATATTTTGTGTAGGTTGGTATGATTGCGGAAAGGAATTGGTGAATTATTCTGGAATTTCCAGAGCTAAATTTAATATATGGGAACTTTGATGTAATTTGTGTTTGTATGAAGAAGAATAAAATTCGAGTAAACTTAAAACTTGAATTTAATCGAATGGAATGTGTAGCGGAACATTTTGTGAATTGATTTAAATTGTTTGTTTAAATTAATTGAATGAAATTTGTAGCTAAACATTCTGTGAGTTTAAATGCGTTTAATGAGTCGGTGAATTTGCAAATTTTTAACTTGATATGGGATTACAGGCAAACATTAACCCATTTACTAATTTTTCAAACTTATTTCGAGAGAAAAAAGTAAAAAAATAGATTTTCTAAAATTTAAAATTGTCTCTAAATCGTGATATTGTGTTAAGACTTAAAATAATGAAAACGAACTCTGACAAAGACAAATTGTAGGTAAGAAGTGAATCACTCAACATAACATATAATTCGTGTTCAATTCAATGCAAATCTTATGAGAATTGGCGAAAGTATGGTGGAGATTTGTCCTAGCTAACCAATCAAAATTGAGACATCAAATAATGGTCACACTGTTATTACTTATTATACAGTTGTAATTTAACCTTTGGAAGACGTTTTACGGTTTTACTACGTCAGTAGTTTTACCTTTTGGCAGAACACAATCTCCAAAGTCAGTAGTCTCCAGAAGTTCTCTGCTCACAAGAGGCAGCGCGGGAAACAGACGCAAAGTCTCATTGATTACGCAATCCAAATATTTCAGCTGAGTCAAATCATCGAGTGTCACTTCTTTTTCCGAACGATCTTTCAGAACTTGCGATATTTCTTGGTAGACCTGTAACAGGTGTTTGGAAAGAATAGTAACTCTACAATTCGCTCTAAAACAAATTTTTGGAATCCCGTTTCACTTCATGCTGATAAATTCCATCTGATTTCTATATGATTTCGAGCATAATATAAGATTAGCAGAAACTAAGGCCCAATTCCACCAACACTTAGGCCGTTCGCCCACGGAGCAACTACTATCTGATTGCAGTAAGCAACCCAGCGTTGCCTGATAACATTGGCTGATAGGATAGATTACTCAAAAAACAGCCAAATGTCATCAGGCAACACTGGGTTGCTGACTGAAATCAGATAGCAGTTGCTCTGTGGGCGAACGGCCTTACACAACAATTCCACAACAATTCCACAACAATCTTAGTTTAGGTTTCAATTATATAGAAGTCAGATGGCCCAAAACTAAGATTGCGAAAACTAAGTTTTCTTTATGTTGGTGAAATCGAGCCCAAGTTTTTGCGTTTTGGTGAAATAGGACCATAGTTTATCTTTAATCTGTATTGTATTGTGATTATTTATATTATAATGCAATATATCTTGGTAGTCCTGAAACAGATATTTGAAAAGAATAGTAATTACAGTTGGAATAAAACTAGTTTTCACTAGGCCTGGTGCTCAAGAACCACTCACCAGAATCATTTTTGTCAGAAAGTCCGATATCCGAACAGCTGACCATTTGATTCAATATTAGCATTTCAGATGATCGGTCGTTTTCTGATAAAAACAGATCTACACCTTTTCCAACTGTATTTGAGAAAGTGTCAAATGCAATTGAGAATAATGATTTGTAATTGAGAAAACATCAGTTGTAAATGAGAACGGTCAATTTTATTTGAGAAGATATCTCATGTAATTGAGAATGGTGAATTGAAAATGAGAAATGTAAATGAGAAGTTAGAAACGTGAAAAAGCTCAGCTGGTTCTTTTATTTGATTTCTAAATTACAACTGACATCTTCTCAATTTCAAATGATATAGCAGGATACATTTAACTTGTCATAGAACATATGATCGACGAGCATATGATCACAATACTTAACCTACAAATGCTGAATCTCGCAGATTATTGAAAAGGTCTTTTAAAAAGTTATTCTTTGAAAGATCTTCTTTAAAAAGGTCTTTCAAACACTTTAAAGGTCTTTAAGGCTTTTAAGCCTTTTGATTATTGTGTTAAAATCACTGTTTGATTATTACCGAAACAGCTGATTTCTGACAAGTTAAAAGGATCGTGCTATACTTTCTCATTTACACAATTACATGTGATATAATATCTTCTCAAATACAATTGACCGTTCTCCTTTACAACTGATGTTTTCTCAATTACAAATGACCATTCTCAATTAAAATTGATACTTTCTCAAATACAACTGGAAAAGGTGTAGTGAGAGCTGTTTCTTGAGCACCAGGCCAAGTGACAACTTCTTTCATTCAAACTATAGTGATGTATGCTTTTATCTATTTGTTAGTTTATTTTGAATAGATCCCGGTTGATGCAACTCAACATTACGGTATCAATCAGATGAAAACCGCACCTTTTCTTGTTCACGAGGATGCATGGCTAGCATGACCAGTGCAAAACTGAGTTCGGTAGCGGTTGTCTCCTGGCCTCCCACCAGGACAGTCATCACCTCATCCAGGATCTGCCTGGCGCCCTCCTCCTCATCCGGGTTGTACTCTTCTAGCAGGGCATCCACAAACGTTGGCAGTGTGGGCTTGTTACCGGTTTGGCCTGGAGGAACAGATTGTTACAAAATTCGAATCAAATTTTATGTGATGAGTACGTCACCAGACATTACAAATAAATAATAAATAAATGTTTATTTCTCAATAAATACGATACAAAACAATATAATCAAAGCACAAAGTTCATCCCTACATTTGAAGAGAAATTAGGCACTCCCGAGAAACATCCATATGGGAGTTGCCATCAATGGATTATACAACTGTAAGTTTACTAAGATTAACAAGAATATAATAATATCAGTGTTTTGAATTATTTGTTTTTTCAGATTCAGATTGGTTTCTACTTGTTCGCAGATTTGACGTCTAGTGGGATCGGACTCCCCAAAGTGGGATCGGACTCCCCAATAAACGAAATACATCTGCAACAAAACGAAATTCCTATAACTATAGTCCGATTCACGTCAAGAAATCAGCATTGTTTGTATGAGGAGCATTGATGCCAAGTTTCATTGAGAGAGAAAGAGAAAACTGCACCGAACGTGTTTGTTGGGACTGTGTATGCGACAACAATGCACAGTGCGGCAACTATGCACAGTGCGAATAGGATAGAGACATCAGCAACTGCCTTGTTCTGAACTAGGATAAGACGAGATTAGTCACGTTTAGTTACAGTAATTCACATAGTTGCTTATGGAGCAGCACACACTGATTCAATGACTAATCGGTGTGTGCTGCTTCATAAGCAACTATTCACGTCAAGAAGTCAGCATTGTTTATATGAGGAGCATTGATGCCAAGTTTCATTGAGAAAGAAAGAGAAAACTGCACCAAACGTGTTTGTTGGGACTGTGTATGCGACAACAATGCACAGTGCGGCAACTATGCACAGTGCGAATAGGATAGAGACATCAGCAACTGCCTTGTGCTGAACAAGGACAGCAAACTCACATCTAAGCAATGCTGACTTCTTGACGTGAATCGCACTTATAGATTCGATCAAAGATTCACGATATCATCGTTGTTTGAAACAAACAAACAATGGATAAAATTTGAACAATTGTTACACAATTCAAATCCAAATCGAATTATATTTGCTGTAAACGTAACAAGACAATACAAACAAACTCTTATAACTAGATCCGATCAAAGATTTACGATACCATCATAATTTGAAATAGATAATAATGAATAAAATTTGAAAATTGTTATAAAATTCAAATTTCATTCGCTGTAAATGTAACGAGACAATTCAGATAAATTATTGTAACCATATCTAGTCGAAGCCTCACAATATAACTTAAAAAAACATTATTGAACTTCACCATAATGTATTAGACTCTTTGTTCAAAACTCTGTTGCATCAAGTTATATCGATATTCTTCTTGATTTTGTTTATTCAACTTGGAAGAAGAAGATGGATTTTTCATGCTACAATTGACTCAAATGGTATTCTAAGGCCTGTTGCATTCATCTTTGTTTGAATCACAGGTTAATCTGTGAATTTTACTGTGGATTAGAAATTCTAAAGAGTTTGTAAAACCTTTTAGATTGTAGAACTGTTCCATGACAATCAACATTAAAACACGAGGATGTCGATTGTATACCTCTTCCTTAGATGATAATAATTATGATCTACACATATTTTTTGTTTTCAATGTTCAATAGTAGAATTGACCTACCCTACCCGTAGTATTGACCCTACCCGTAAGGGTCTCCCCACCAATAAAAAGCCATACAATAAATAAAAAAAAGTAGAATTGACAAAATCCTTGTGCTTTCATTTTAATTATGGAGGATTAGAAGTTTAAATCTAGTAAAACTTGTGCTCCTCTTCAAGTGATTACTGTGTAAATCCCTTGATTATTTTGAATGAGAACGAATTTACTGTCATTACAGCTCACAACTAGTGGGGAAGAGTGGTATACTTATTTGGTCATCGCCGGGTATATTCACTATAGGAAATATACCACAGCCACGGCTCTTAACAGCTTTTTTATCATTTTCAAATTGTATAAGATTTCATCCTTCATACACTATTAATACAGCTGCATCATAGTGTTGATGAATGTTCTTGAACACTCTTTCTTAGTTTTTTAAAAAGCTGTAATGACGTAAGGTAGTTAGTTAGTTCACTGTCTGTACAGGTGCTTCAGCAAAATAAACGAGAGAACGATTTATTTATAGTAATCACTTGAAGAGGGATTGAACAATAGTGTATGATTTTTTAAAGTTTAGTTAAAAAATGTTTTGATGGATATTAAAGATAATTTAAAAATAATTAAACTAGAATGAGCCCACAGCGCAAAGCGCTGAACGCTACGTTCAAATTTTACGCCAACTAATTCAATATACTCTATCCGATACCAATAAGTTACAATGTAACTTAGAAATGTATAAGAGAGTTGAGTTTAAGGCTAGGCGTACACCGGTTAGTCAAGACAAGACAAGACGACATTAGTCACGTTTAGTCACAGTAATTCACATAGTTTCTTATGAAGCAACACACACCGATTAGTCATTGTATCGGTGTGTGCTGCTTCATAATAAGCAGCTATGTGAATGCTAACATTGAATCAAATGGTCAGCTGTTCGGACATCGGACTTACTAACAAAAACGTTTCTAGTGAGTGGTTCTTGAGCACTAGTCCAAGGGACAACTAGTTTTATTCGAAATATAATTAAAATTTGAAATGAAAATTTACAAGAATAAACATGTAAAAATATTTAGTATTGTTAATGTTAATTTCCTGTGTTTATTAACATTCAGTATTTAGTATACAAGTAGGTACAATTTTTGTTTGAAAAAGATTCTGTTTCCAATATATGCAGCCGCAAACGGCAGCACAGTTGCAACAGCTAAAATCAATCTTATCTAGCTGTTAAGCCTGGTTTCCATTAGTAGAGTTAGCGGTCGAGTAACTGGCATACTAACTCTACCAAGCTAACTCTACTCTACTTACTTGGTCGAGTAACTGTTTTCACTACAATTGAGAATAGTAGGTGAAGAGTGTTGTCTAGTGAACAGATTCAACCTTAAAATATCTCTACTGTACTCTTCTCGACCCTACTCTACTAGCTCAAGACTATTTCCATTAGGATAGTGGTGGTAGAGTGAGAACCGGTGGTGATGGAAGGAGAGTGGGTAGAGTACTATCCCACGGTGCTATCCCACTCTAATCTACTGAAAACAATACTCTACACACAGAACTCTAAACAGTACTACCATGTACTCTACCATGAAAAGTTGTAAACAGTCTACAAACAGTACTCTACCATGACTCTACTCTACTATGAACGTTTTCATTGGTAGAGTTTACAAGATAGTAAGTACTTGCCTAGGGAACTCTACCACTAACTCTACTAATGAAAACCAGGCTATATATTTTTTTATCTTCATGAATGAAGAAATATCATCTACTAATCTCCCCCTCAATCGCCCCCCCCTCACAAACTTTCTCCCCCACCAAATACTCACACTCTCTCTTACACCCCCCCCCCCACTCTCCAATCCTCCTCCTTTCCTCTATCATTCTCCACGCGAAGTTACTAATCTCCCTCTCAAACAACCCCCCACAAACTTTCCCCCCACCAAATACTCTCTCTCCCTCTCTTTTACCCACCACTCACCAATCCTCCTCCTCTCCTCTACCATGCTCCACGCGAAGTTACTAATCTCCCTCTCAATCGTCCCCCTCTCACAAACTTTCTCCCTCACCAAAAACTCTCACTCCCTCTCTTCCATCCCCCCCACCACTCACCAATCCTCTTCCTCTCCTCTACCATGCTCCACGCGAAGTTACTAATCTCACCCTCAATCGCCCCCCTCTCACAAACTTCCTCCCCCACCAAATCCTCTCTCATTCCCTCTCTTCCATCCCCACCACTCACCAATCCTCCTCCTCTCCTCTACCATGCTCCACGCAAAGTTACTAATCTCCCTCTCACAAACTTTCTCCCCCACCAAATACTCTCTCTCTCTCCCTCTCTTCAACCCCTCCACTCACCAATCCTCCTCCTCTCCTCTACAATGCTCCACGCGAAGTTACTAATCCCCTCTCAAACACCCCCCTCTCACAAACCTTCTCCCCCCCCAAATTCCTCTCTCTCCCTCTCTTCCACCCCCACCACTCACCAATCCTCCTCCTCTCCTCTACCATGCTCCACGCGAAGCTACTAATCTCCCTCTCAATCACCCCCTCTCACAAACTTTCTCCCCCACCAAATCCCCTCTCACTCCCTCTCTTACACCCTCACCACTCACCAATCCTCCTCCTCTCCTCGACCATGCTCCAGGCGAAGTCGCGCAGCCCCTTGATGCCGGCGTCATGCACGCGACACAGCCGCGACCTCCTGAACAGCCACTCGATCATCAGCCACGGCTTGAAAATGCGCTGTTGCCAAGCGCGCAGCACTCGCTCCATGTCCGACATGAACTGGTTGCACTGCGCATGCGTACAAGAAGCACCGATGCCCGTGCGACAGATGATGGCTAGCGTGGTGCGACCCAACAGGTGGAAGATGTTGGTTGGCTGGCCTGACGGAATCTGCGGGAAAGGATAACTTAGAGATAATATCAGATAAAAAAGATAATATATGGATAATAGCATAGCCCCCTTTAAACTACATGGCCGCGGCCTTCAATGTGACAACCTCGCAGTCCCGGCTGATTTCATTATAAAATCATACTTATAAAAAAACACTTCAAACACATGACTTATAGGCAGTTCGTACACCGGAGCAATAAGCAATAGGCAATTAGCAACATTTGGATCATATGATCGTCTACTCTACAGAAACAAATAGTCCAATGCACACCTAAAGCAGCTGTTTCAGTGTGCATTGAACTATTGGTTTGTATAGAGTAGACAATCATATGATCCATGTAAAAAATTGTGCAATTTGGCGAGGTGGAACCTACCCGTAAGGGTCTCCCCACCAATAAAAAGCCATACGATAAAAAAAAAAAAAAAAAACCGGGGATAAAACACATGACCGATTTGCATTGCTCATGCAATCCGATGCAGCGACGTTGTCACATTGAAGGCCGCGGCCATGTAGCTTAAAAGGAGCTATGATAATAGACATATACAGGTAATATATTGATAATTACTTATAAAATACAGATATTACAGATAATATCACATATCTGGACGTCTTACATTTAGGACCAACAATTTATTTATTCTATTATTATGAATCTATTCTTTATACAGTATTTGTATCGATAAGAATACAACAGAAAATTGATAGATGTTTTAAAGGTATACTGTTTATTTATTTATTTATTTAGCGTATGGCTTTTAATAGTGGGGAGACCCGAGTAGGGTTGTTCCACTTCACCAACATAACCAATTATCCCTTGATAGGGAACATGGTGAAAGTTTGTTTTCACTTACAAAACAGACATCAGCCTTTAAAAAAAAGTATTTTTTGATTTTATAAAGTCCGAAAAATATATAACACTGAAACACAGCACAGAATACTGTTTATTGTCCAATTACAAAGGACTTTAATTCACAACAATATTAAACGATCCCGATTTATTATTATTACTTGAAATATTGTTGTTGTTGTTGTTGTTCAAAGACAACATTTTGTATCAATGATGAAGTAAGAAAGTAATCGAGTAGCATGAAGTTTTAGCCACAGTTAGCGGCTACAGAAAAATGTGTGACAGAATTATGTAGCATATTCCACTAGCAGCAATTAAGTATCTAACAGAGACTCTAATTTTTGTTCATTCATGACGTTTATTGGTTGGCTCCTCCCATTGCAAAAGTGGGTGGAGCTAGTCTCAGCAAACAGCCTATCAGAGCACAGTAGGATACGTCACCGTGGCTAGTGATTCCGCCATTTTCTATTGAAAATTACGGATGAATGATGTGGCTGGAGTAAAATCCTCTATTTGAATTTGAATATTTGAAACTGGTTTTTGGAACTTCATCAGAGTTTTTCGAAGTTCGTGATCAAACCATAAATTTATTCCATTTACAGATCACTTTTAAGATAAAAATATTTGTAGACAATAATCAAATATTTGTAGTACTATATTGCAGTCCTGTGAACATTGTGTTTATTTGAGAGAAGTTTAACAATTCCAAAAAGTGGTTTCTATCACTGTTAGGCTAAGCGTACACCGGTTAGTCAAGACAAGACAAGACGAGATTAGTCACGTTTAGTCACAGTAATTCACACAGTTACTTATGAAGCAGCACACACCGATTAGTCATTGCATCACTGTGTGCTGCTCCATAAGCAATTATGTGAAGTACTGTGACTAAACGTGACTAATCTTGTCTTGTCTTGTCTTGACTAACCGGTGTACGCCTAGTCTAAAGGTCACTATAAATAATTTTTCCCATTACGGAAATTGGATGATTCGACGAAGCGGAACACCCAAAGGGTCTCCCCGCTAATAAAAGCCATAAGCATAATAATAATAATATAAAATAATTCAATTTAAAAATCAACAACTATTTAAAATTTAAAATTGTTTCCAACTTACCTTATCGACTATCGCTCTAGACTCCTCCATGTACACCGGTATATAGTGACTGATGAATTTTAGTGTTTTGAAAAACGGCGAAATTATCCTCCGATTATGTTTCCATAACGCCATGTCCCTTGTAGTGAACAAACCATGGCCCATCAGTGCTTTAACGGTTTTGTAATCGTTGGATTTCAGTGCGGTGCTTTTCAGAACTATTTCAGCATGATGAGCACTGGTTAGCAGAACATAGCGTCTGTGAATGAGATCCACTGTGACGGGATTGCCTTTGAATCTGAAAAAATAGAGAAACGTTTTGTTGTTTAATTGGACTGTCTCCGGGTAAAAGGGAATAAGTCAAAAATAGACCTATTACCTTTTACCCACACAAAGTTATCTACTAAATCTTATTACAATATTAACATGGGTAATTACAGCTGTTATAGTGAAGTATGGACTTATTGCCTTATACCCAAAGATAAAGCTGTCAAAGAAGTTGATTTTCATTAAAATAAAAAAAATTGAAAAATTGACTCATTCCCTTTTACCCGGAGACCGTCCAATTTGTCAACTATATGTGAAAGAGTTCCACAGACAAAGCAACAAATATTTTTTTAGACTATAATTTGGTGGATAAATTAGCTGTTAACAAAAATGGAGAAACAGATGTTGGATACGCACCTCTTATTATTTTAAGGGCCGGTTTCTCCAACGACAGTTAAACCAATTTTTAGTTTAAACTTAGGCACAGATAACGTAAATCTGTTTTACGTTATCTGTGACTTAGGCTAGGCGTACACCGGTTAGTCAAGACAAGACAAGACGAGATTAGTCACGTTTAGTCACAGTAATTCACATAGATGCTTATGAAGCAGCACACACCGATGCAATGACTAATCGGTGTGTGTTGCTTCATAAGCAAGTATGTGAAGTACTGTGACTAAACGTGACCAACATACTTTAGAGAACCTAATTGGCAGAAAATGTTGAAATTTTGTGCTTAGGTTCGTTTGTTTTTTTAAATTTAGGTAATTAGGTTCGATTTATAGGTTCGTTTGTTTAAAAGGTCTTAAAATGAGCTGTTGGAAAATGTTCGTGATTCTCCCAAAATTACGCCAAAAATAGGCGTTTTTGCAGTCTTCCTCTTTATAACTCATGAGTTTTAGTAATTCAACTTCCGATTCTAGCCAATATGAGGAATCTGTATTACAGTACTCAGAAAGTGAGGAAAATGGTTCAAGGTTAACAGTAGTGATTGAACAAGACAGTTCAAGCTCAATAGCAGTGCTGTGGAATGAATTATCTTGGTTGTCGACCTCTATGTTATGTAACAGGTATTGAATCTTCTATTTTAGGCAAAACGTAACAATTAGTAAACGTAGTTACGTCTCCATGCACTATTAATAGTTATTACTATTCTATCCACATCGCTATTATTCACTGACTGATTATGGGTAAGTACGGTAATTTATACGGTAATGCAAGGTGATAAGTTACAGTAAAACAGGAAAACATCATTGCAATTCAACAGGTGGTTAATTGCCTTTTAAGCCTTAGCTGCTTGCCACCCGCTCTGTGAGCCTCTTTCGCTATCTTCTTTGTTCACTCTTTCTTTCATTTTCCACACTTTCTATTTCAATTTTTTCTTTTTCTGCCCCTTCTTCTTCTTCTACTCCTCCTTCTCCTCCTCCTCCTTCTTCTTCTTCTTCTTCTTCTTCTTCTTCTTCTTCTTCTTCTTCTTCTTCTTCTTCTTCTTCTTCTTCTTCTCCACCCCTCCTCCTCCTCCTCCTCCAGCTTCTCCTTCTTCTTTTTTTCTTCTTCTTCTCCTTTTTTTACTTCTTCTCCGTCTTCTTCTTCTACTTCTCCTCTTCTTCCTCTTCTTTTCTTATCCTCCTTATTTTCTTCTTCTTCTTCTTCTTCTTCTTCTTCTTCTTCCTCTTCTCCTCTTCTTCCTCTTCTTTTCTTATCCTCCTTCTTTTATTTTTCTTCTTCTTCATCTTCATCTTCTTCTTATTCTTCTGCTGCTGCTCCTCCTCCTCTACTTCTTTTTCTTCTTTTTTCTTCTTCTTCTTCTTCTTCTTCTTCTTCTTCTCCACCTTCTTTTTCTTTCTTCTTCTACTAGAGTAGATTTTTTTAGAAAGACGGCTGAATCTAATATATTTGTTTTAATTGTTGGGGGGGGGGGAGGGTTTGTATTGTTTAAACAGAAACACATGTTTGTTGTTGGTACACACACAGGTTTCACCTTCACGCTTGGCTGTCTATCGATTTTTTAGACTGTATCTTACTGAAGCTTTAGTAATAATAATTATTACAGGTTTTGACTTCATGAAAATACGAGTAAAATATTAACAAGATTGGTCAGGTTGTACGTGCAGTCGTCTACCAATTGAAAATTAAAGATGATGTTATTTTGTAAAGCTCAATATGGATTTTGCCGCATTAATTCCGTTAATGATGTCGTCCTCATTTAACGGCGGTTAGGTTTAATTGTGTTATATATTATTATTATTATAATCATTCAATATATTTAATCATTGATTGAAGTTATTCTATAAGAAAAAATGAGAGCTCTACAAAATAACATAAACTTTAATTTCTAATTGCATCTTTAATTTTCATTTCATTTCATTTCAAGAATGACTTGAATCGATAACATTATCAAAGTTATATTATTGGAGTGGTCCGTAGCCGAGGGCGATAAGCGCCTGTCTGATAATCCAAAAAGGTTCCAAGATCGAATACAGTTGCCGGAACGGATTTTGACAGAAACGGCCACTCCCGTCTTTCGGAGGAGACGAAAAGCCGTCGGTCCCGACTGTCTAAAAACAGTCGTCATCTCTCATCATCACCCCTCTCATTACCCACGCACAAGCCTAGAGCTCATGTGGGCATCACCCTCAAAAAAATTCTATAATCAATCATTTTGATTGAAGTTATTCTATAAGAATTTTCAAGGAGCACTATATGCTTTAGCATAAAAGCAGCTGTTTAACATTACAACTTGTCGAAGGGATTTGCCGTAACGTAAAACGTGCCATAGGAGTTTTTCCGGACGTTGTTCAACTAACTGGGTGGGATATCTGTTGCGTGGGATAAATAATGGAGAATGGTGGAAAAGCCATAAATCAAATTTGTCTGTGACATCTGGTGGTAGAAGGGGGGGAGGAGTATGAAAGAAGAGTACATAGGATAAAAGTATAAGAGAGACAGAGCGAGAGAGCTATAGAGTGAGAGGGAAATTGGAAAAGAAAAAGGAGCAGAAGGTTGTAAAGTTATGTTTAGTAGAAAAAGCACTCTACTAAGCGAAACATATGGTTTGCTTGCTACAATATAAGGGTGTGGTACATTCGTAGCTTTTCATCATCATCATCATCATCATCATCATCATCATCATCATCATCATCATCATCTCCATCTTCTTCATATTCTTCTTCTCCTTTATTTTATCTTCACTCATCTCCTTTTCTCCTCCCCCTTCTTCTCCCCCCCCCTTCTTCCCCCCTCCCCTTCTTCTTGTTTTTTCCTCTTTTTCATCTCCTTCTTCATCTACTTCTTCTTCTTCTTCTCATTCTTCTCCTTTTCGTCATCATTCTCTATTTTTCTCTTTCTCGCTCTCTGCACTAAATGCCCTCATCCGTGCAATGAACAATGAATAAATTTTTTTTCTCGAAACCGCTGATCATTAAATATATCGTATGTTGAAATTTGAAAATATTCTACTCATCATTCCAAAAATTGAAACTTTGATCGTTCATTCCTCATCTCCATGATAACTTGTTTCAAAATGTAAGACCTTATCTTACATCTACTCAATGAGATCTTTCAAATGAGACGTGAAGGAACAAAATCGGTTGAGAAACCATGGAGGATTACAAAAAAATATGTTCGCTTATTTTGCAAAAAGAAGATTACTCCCAATACGCTGATCCCCACGTCTCTACTCAGAACTTGGAAACTCAAATTGCGTTGTTCGGCGACTGGAATAACAAAACATCTGTTTTCAAATGATGACGCTTAAACGATCCTGCAACCGCGTTGTCTGAACGTCATCATTTGAAAACACATGTTTTGTTATTCCAGTTGCCGAGCGACGCGATTTGAGTTTCCTAGTGTGAGTAGAGGCTACCGCCTAAATGGCGAGCTTTTCAAATAAGGAAATTTCGCTGCTAAATGCCGTATCTTGTAGTAGTACCATATTCCTATTTTATAACTCATCTATTTCACCTTCAAAACAATCAAGTCGTGGTTTTAACAATCCAGTGAATAGCACTCAGGAAATTTGATGAAAAGTGATAAAATTTAACAATTTATATACGATAAACGGTACTCACATTTTCAAAAATTTGCAAATCGCGTTAAAGGCAGCTCTTCCATCTCCATATACATGATGAACATGACCCAGGATTGGAATTCGACTAGGTGAGGGGGGAAATTTGTACAATTTCGATCTGGATATCTGGTTCAATGTCAGTTTTGAAAGCAGGGTCACAACCAGCGCCAGAAATACTGATGTTTTGTTGCAATCTGGAAAAATTCAAATTTCTTTAGATTTTTTCATAGGGTTCACGGTAGAGTCTATGAAGAGGATCTACAAAAATGGATTGTGCACCTACTGAAATGTATAGCAGGATTATTTTAAATTGTCAGAAAACAGCTGATTGATGTACGCTCGTTTACTGACGTTAAATCAGCTGTTTTCTGACAATTTAAAATAATCCTGCTATAGATAGAGATGGTGATTATCCGTGGCGAAGCGTGGTATACTTATTTGGTCATCGCTAATCCTATTTCCTATAGGAAATATACCCGGCGATGACCAAATAAGTATACCACGCTTCGCCACTAGTGATTATGTAGAAATTTAATGTAAAGTAGAAATTAGGCCTCCCAGTAATGTAAAGGATGGCTGATTCAATATTATGTCTCACAGTTTTACACTAATAAAATATGGGAGAGTTGATTCAAAGTCATTTCACTTTCGTAAGTCATTTACCCTCGTATTCTCTTAGGCTAGGCGTACACTGGTTAGTCAAGACAAACGACATAGTCTTGTCTTTCAGATACAAGTCACATTATATTAGTCATTGCATCGGTGTGTGCTGCTTCATAAGCATATGATATTGTTACTATGAATGGCATTATGAATTAGGAATTTCGTTCAATAAATTATTATTATTTGAAAAACAATTGAATAGTTGCAATATCTTAACTCCTTCCATGTTATTACAACAGTTATTAAAAAAAATTAAGTTTTGAGTGGGGAAATAAAAAATAGAAGATGAGAAGACAAAACAAAGTGAATTAAAAACTTTATAAAGTGTCTATTACTTACCCAAAATCACCAAAGTATGATATACCATGTCACTAACCCAGTAAAGTGTATCTTGAAAACTCATTTTATCCATTTTACAAATTATCTGGAAATTTATAGAACAGTTAACAAACTGGTAATTGATGACAAAAACCGAAAACTTCAAAGTCAACTTCAAGTCAGTAGAATAAAATAATTACTGAGAACCGTGCAACCACTCTTTTGGAACAGAATCATTCCTATGTATTTCAAATTTTCATATCACTTCTCCACCATAGGTTATAATAACTCTCGAAATAATAATAGCTCTAGATTATAATAAATTGGGAGTTCAAAACCGAATTTTATCAACAAAGTAGTTGAAAAACACTTTGATTTCAAAAGAAATTATTTCAAAACGAGACACAAATCTCTAAAACAGATTATTCTTAAATTATAATCGAGTCTTCAAGGTCAGATATTGTTGAGGGATTGATAATTATTGAGATTTCAAAATGAAAGAAACTATTAGAAAATTATAAACTGAACTTTCAGACGGAACAGTTATTGTGAATAAGGAGACTAAAGTTTCAAAATAACTCCATTGTAACTGTATGACGCCAGTCAGCTAGCATCATAGATGAAAGAAATACTATAAAATATCAACTCAAACTTTCTTGGCTGGTTTTCCAATGCTCCCTCCCATTCACATTATCAAGCCACCTGTTTGTATTGATATTCAATAACCGCGCATTGTTTTTCACTGGCTTTTGTTTTTGTAATTGAAAAGAGCATTAGGCCTACGCAAAAGCTGAGTGAGATTGTTGTGAATGTTTTCATTGTTAGAAGGCTGCTGAAACGAATGGAGAAAGGGATAATCAAACAATAAAATTATTATCAATACATTTAATTGGCCAATATTGTCATAGTAAGGCTGGTGAACTCTCAAGCCGCGATTACATTGGATACGAGTTGCGAGCAAAAGGTACCTACACACTATACAGAGTATGGAGGAAGTTGGCATGTCTGAAAAATAATTTGAAAAAAGAGCAATAAGGCGAACAAAGAAAAGCTGAAACTGATTTAACTAAAATTACTGGTGTTGTACTTATTTCAAATAAATTGTGTAGTTAATACTTTTGCCGTTAGTGTTTCTGAAAGGAAATAAATTTGAATTTGATTTTTTCGTACTGGATAAAATTACTCTGATCACTGAAACTGTAATCGAGAAATAAATCACTGATAATGGCCTATGATTTGAAGTGAAATACTGTAGTTATTATGTCCAAACCTCCGTTCATTTTTGTTTCTGACATCTGGAAAACAACAAAATTAATCGTTTCCAATCATAGAGATCTGTAAAAATATCTCGCAACTGGTCAAGTTTCAGTCTATACATTGCCTTCCATTTCATCAAAAAATGATGGTAACGAAGAATCACAGAAATTAGTGACTGATTGTTTCATTCTGGTGAATAATCGAAGAACAATAACGGCTGATCGACAAAGATAATGGAGGACTGATGATGAAAAAGAGAGAGATGGAATGGAAGTTGATGGAGAGAGTATTGGCTTGGTCTTGTCATTTTTGAAAATTGAAGGAATGTTGCGAAAGGATAGTTGACTTCAGAGTGATTTGATGGTAGATCTGAATAAACTGTCTCATATTTTGAAAAGTATATGTTCAAATCAAAATCGATTTAAAAGTTATCCATTCTTCCAAGATTTTATTGTACAATAATTATTGTACAGTGTTTATTTTATACTGTTGTACACTCCTTGATAACGTGTAACTTATAATCAGATTCATTTAATTTTAGATAGATAGAGAGATATTATTTCTTGACGTTGCTGATGACCGTAGAGTACAATGGCAAAGGAATAATACCTCTCTGTCTAACTAAGGCTAGGCGTACACCGGTTAGTCAAGACAAGACAAGACGAGATTAGTCACGTTTAGTCACAGTATTTCACATAGTCGCATATGAAGCAACACACACACCGATTAGTCATTGCATCACTGTGTGCTGCTTCATAAGCAACTACGTGAAGTACTGTAACTAAACGTGACTAATCTCGTCTTGTCTTGTCTTGACTAACCGGTGTACGCCTAGCCTTATAGTTAGAAGATCGACATGCAGTTGAGTTAAGAAAAGCAATTGAAAAACAGGTAGCCACTGAGAACATCAAGAATTGCCATTTGTTTGTGTGATGCGTCATCTGGCTCCCAAACTCTCCTGATTCTCTTCAGATAGAAGAATCTGTTTCGCGGGGGGATAGGGGGTAAGGTAAGATTGATATATATGAAAATATAAAAATCTGGTATTCATTTACGTTTAATAAAGCCTATATTAACCCATTAATAAGGTCTCTCTTTCAGTAATAGACCCTTAAATTCTAGATAGAAGAATCTGTTTTGCGGGGGGGGGGGGGGGTTAGGTAAGATTGATATATTATATGAATATATAAAACTCTGGTATTCATTTACGTCTAATAAAGCCTACATTAACCCATTAATGAAGGTCTCTCATTTCAGTTATAGACCCTTAAATTCTACAATACAGGCTAGAGCCATCATTTATTGCTTGCATCAATCAGGCGATCTATTGACAAGTGGTGGATAGCAATTAGGCCAGTTCAAACGACAACCTGTTACTGAAACCAGGGGACAGATTGTCAATAATCGCGCATGCGGTCAGCTCTCGTTAACACGTATCTCGAATGATCTGTCCGAATTCTGTCACTAAGCTCCAATTATTGTAGAAAGCTATGCCAGTCAGTTTAATGATGTGATTATCGACATTATTTATTCAATTAAGTTGAACAGAGCCTTGTTTGCTTTGACAGTATTAGCCAGATTGGGGAGTGAAAAGACTGCTCTTAGGCTAGGCGTACACCGGTTAGTCAAGACAAGACAAGACGAGATTAGTCACGTTTAGTCACAGTAATTCACATAGATGCTTATGAAGCAGCACACACCGATGCAATGACTAATCGGTGTGTGTTGCTTTATAAGCAACTATGTGAATTACTGTGACTAAACGTGACTAATCTCGTCTTGTCTTGTCTTGACTAACCGGTGTACGCCTAGCCTTATTGTATATCATGCTTATTTCCTGTCGGACTTGAGATTTGTGTTTGTGTTCATAATTAAAGTTTGTAAGAATCCATCCACTATCATAGAGTCATCATAATGGACAAAAATTCTATCATTTTCAAAACATTTTTTGTAGACAATCTAAAAATCTTCATCCAAACTTTTACTTCAATCAAACTAGGTTCTAGAGAAAAATAATCTGAATAAGAAGACTTGATGTTGTCGAAACCACATATTTAATTCAACAACGAGATACTGCAGTTTCGGTTGTTACACCATTATCAATCTTGTAAAAATAAAAGTAAAGCTAAGTGTAGCAGAATTTATACTCGTGACCGAGCGCTGTGATTGGCAGTTGAATGGCCTATCAAGGTGAACGACTGCCATTGGCCTAGATAAGCTCCTCCCACAATGGGTGGTTTCTACAAACATCACAGCAATGGCGGTTCAAACAATTAACATAGTAAAGAAAGGTGGTAATACCACCTATTGGCCCTTTACCATAGTAAAACCGCCCATTGTGGGAGGAGCTTATCTAAGCCAATGGCAGTCGTTCACCTTGATAGGCCATTCAACTGCCAATCACAGCGCTCGGTCACGAGTATAAATTCTGCTACACTGTACTTTAGCTTTAGTTTATAAGAGATTGAGAATGGTGTAACAACCGAGACTGCAGTATCTCGTTGTTTAATTAATTATGTGTGGTTTTGACAACATCAAGTCTTCTTATTCAGTATGGATAACTACCACAACATCACCTTCACTACTACACAGAAAGTTAAAAAATAATCTATAACAGGATCCTTTTAACTTGTCAGAAAACATATGTTTTACTCGGCCACCAGTACAATACTTAACCTACAAATGCTGAATCTCGCAGATCATTGAAAAGGTCTTTTAAAAAGATCTTTAAGACTTTTAAGCCTTTTGATTATTGTGTCGAAATCACTGTTTAATTAAACAGTCTTAAAAGTCTTAAAGATCTTTTTAAAAGACCTTTTCAATAATCTGCGAAATTCAGCATTTGTAGGTTAAGTATTGTACTGGTGGCCGAGTGAAACATATGTTTTCTGACAAGTTAAAAGCATCCTGCTATAGATTATTTTTTATTGTTTCGATCAATAATTATTACCGAAACAGCTGATTTCTGACAAGTTAAAAGGATCGTGCTATAATTTGAGTTGAAAAAACATATTTCATTAAGCTGTATCAACAAGCATTCATAGGTTATTGGAACTGGACCAATATTTACATGGTGTCTGACGCGGTTAATAATAGACAGACGCAAACGTACGGAAGCATAACATTTGCATATGATTGCTTTGATCCGGACGTATGTTTGACAACATGCGGTTTACAACGGGATTCTCATATAGCCACTGCTTAATTATCCAGAGCGCATGCGCTTGACCAGATTTTGTATCTCCACACATCGAACAATCGGAGTCAAGATTGGTGAGAATAGATTTCCCATTAGGCTAGGCGTACACCGGTTAGTCAAGACAAGACAAGACGAGATTAGTCACGTTTAGTCACAGTACTCCACATAGTTGGTTATGAAGCAACACACACCGATTAGTCATCGCATCGGTGTGTGCCAGACAAGACACATTTCATGTGAATTACTGTTTATAACTATCGGTGTTTGTTTTATAAAACTGGTTTTATAAAAATTTTCTTGTCTTATAATTGTCATCTAAACTTGAAAGGGATCTCAATAACCATGTTCTTGAGTTGAGCGGTAGAGAGGACTCTTCAGTCCTAACTTTGCCTAATCGAAAATAAAATTGCATAGGGAATCAACACTACTTCCTCAATACTTATTGTGTTGATATTTTCATTCAATTCGATTTCTGATAAAATTTCACATGAGAGCCGACTATTTACAACATATAAGCCACATCTGTAAAATTGTAAAACGATGTGACAGATCCGTAAACAGTAACTTAAACTCCCGGTTATCCGAATCCCGATTAACCGAGCTTCGGGTTAACCAAGCTTGTCATTGAAAATAACAAACATCAAATAGGTGTTAATAATAGCGAGGAAGAGTTTATATCAGAAGACGATAAAATACTTTTTTAAGAAATAATTCATGTTTCTACTTGCTTACAGATAATTGTGATTATTGTATGTTTTTGCTTCCAATAAACCAGTTTTGCAACTTTTCATGGGGTTAACCATCTATGAATTGTTGTGTCAAACATAATGAAAACAATAATACTTGTTGAATCTGAAATCATGACCCCTGGAAGGAATTTGTTCAGTTAACAGAAGTTGCGCAATACCGATAAGAGCAACATTGAATACCAACATTCTTCTCCTCTCCCCTTCAGACTTCAGGGGTCATCATTTCAGATTCAACCAGTATCTATAGTCAAATTTTAGTACACTGAAGATGTTGCCTATACAATGGTACAGAAACATGTTTTTGTTTTGCTAGGGATGATGCCCACATAAGCTCTAAGCTTGTGTGTGGGTTATGGAAGGAAGGATGATGATGATATATGAATGGACCAACAGCTTTAGGTGAGTTCCGAACCACCGGGAAGCGGGTTTGAAGCTCTTAATTTTTGTATTTAGAGGAGCCGGTCACCGATACAACGGGAGTGGTAGGCGCTGTCTCTTATCTAATCTCACCGATTAGCCTCGCCTCTGCCACTGGGACCAACCCGCTTCAACCCGTTTGTGATGCAGTTTAATAGTATAAGTAATATTTGTTTGCATATTAGTGTTTTGTAATAGTTTTTTAATCAAATTTGACGAGTAATAAAACACGTATTATAAGTACAAGTATAGCAGGATCCTTTTAACTTGTCAGAAAACATAAGTTTTACTCGGCCACCAGTACAATACTTAACCTACAATTAATGCTGAATTTCGCAGATTATTAAAAAGGTCTTTTAAAAAGTTATTCTTTGAAAGGTCTTCTTAAAAGAGGCCGTTTAAAGACTTTAAAGGTCTTCAAGACTTTTAAGCCTTTTGATTATTGTGTAGAAATTACTGTTTAATTATTACCAAAACAGCTGATTTCTGACAAGTTAAAAGGATCCTGCTATACTACAAGTATTCTCGAAGAGTTCTGAATAGACTAGACTTATGATAGAATAGACTTACTGTTCAAATTAGATAATTCTGATTGAAATTTTGGTGGCTTCCTAGATCAGCTATCCTTTGGCTTTCAAACTGCTTCAAATAAGACTCCACCCCGTTCTATTGTGTAGTGTGCATGTTATCAAACATAGTGGCTACTCGGACCAATCACAATGAGAGGTAGAGAGCCTCTTTGATCTCGTATCTTCTTTGATCTCGAAGTCATGACAATCGATACTCGGTGCGTTCGATACTTGTCCGTTCGAGATATTGTCCTGCATGCTTTAACTGATTAGAGAAGGTAACATAATATTACAGCTTCCTGGGAAGTATTGCGGCATTCTCAAACTTTATGTGAACTCTATTGTTGCAACGATGCACTCACAAAGAACACCGGTTGCATTGCAAGCTCTTGCTACAACAGAAACTGATTTATCTTCTTTATATAAAATGGGTAAGAAGAAGAAGAAGATGAAGAAGAAGAAGGAGGAGAAGAAGAAGAAAGAAGAAGAAGCTGAGAAGAAGAAGAAGAAGAAAGAAGAAGAAGAAGAAGAAGAAGAAGAAGAAGAAGGACAAGAACAAGAAAAAGAAGAAGAAGAAGAAGAAGAAAGAAGAAGAAGGAGAAAGAAAGAAGAGAAGAAGAAGAAAAGAAGAAAAAGAGAAGGAAAGGAGAGAAAGAGGAACGAAGATAGGAGAAGAAAGAAGAAGGAAGAGAAAGAGAGAAGTAATGTAGTCAAAGAAAGAAGATGAGTACCCGTATATTATGTTAAGCGGGTGCTGAAAATTGAATCACTCTCCACAGATTTTATTGATGTTATTCATATTCTTACCTTACTGATAGAAGTACTCTGATTATTACGGCTTCTCAATATTTCCACAATAAATTCATTAGGAAACAGGCTCCGTATCGTGATGAAGAAAGCTAATAAAATCTAAAAACTAAAAATGCCAAAAAAAAACGGGAGTTGAACCTTGTAACATAGACTGATTTGCATAATTATTTTGATGCTCTTGTTCATTTCCCGTGGCGAAGCGTGGTATACTTATTTGGTATACCACGCTTCGCCACTATTCATTTCCCATAATTTGTAATTTCCTCTTCTATTATCCCCCCCTCTCACTCTACCGTTTGTACATCTTTTGAACTTGATAATGATCTGTTAAGAAAGAGCTGACAAAGAAAGCTCGGGTTCATCATTCACTTGTTATTGATGAACTAGTCCTGTCTGTCACAAACATTCATTCTTTCCCGTTCTTCTTCTTCTTCTTCTTCTTCTTCTTCTTCTTCTTCTTCTTCTTCTTCTTCTTATTTTTCTTTGCATCTGTTTCTTCTACTTATTGTCGCCATCCACTTTTTTTGCTCTTCTTTTTCTCCTTGTAATGTATAATACTCTTCTTCGACTTCTCCTTTTCCTTTTCCGCTTCTCTATCTTGAACTACTCGTCCATTCTTCTTTTTCGTCCTTCTCCTCCTCTCATACATTTCCTTACCCTTCTTCTCCTCCTATTTTTTCTTATTTCTTCTCTTTTTTCTTCTTCTTCTTCTTCCTTCTTCTTTTTTGTCTTCTACTTCTTCTCTGTTTTGTTCTTTCTCTGTTTCATTTCTTCTCTTACTTCTCCTTGCTCCTTCTCTTCTTTTGCTTCTCGTTCTTTTATCAAATTCTGTTTTCCTTCTCCCCTTTCTCTTGCCTCTTCTCCTTCACCTCCTTCTTCTTATCTTCTTTTCTCTCTTCTTCTTCAATTTCTATTTTGTTTTTTTCCACTTTTTGTTTTTTCCGCATTCTCTTTACCTTCTTATCACTCAACTACTCTTTATCATTCATTTTTTCGATTTTTCTTCCTCACCACCTCTAGTTTAGAATCTCATCTTCTCTACTGCTTCTTCTCTTCTTCTTCTTCTTCTTCTTCTTCTTCTTCTCTCTTCTTCTTCTTCTTCTTCCTCCTCCTCTCTTCTTCTTCTTCTTTCTTCTTCTTCCTCTTCTTCTTCTTCTTTCTCCTTCTTCATCTCCTTTTTCTTCTTCTTCTCCACCTTTGCCTTCCTAAATCTTATTCGTTTTTGATCAATCAATCAATCATTGATGTAAACAGAGAAGAGTCTGTTTAGCTTAATTATATCATCCTATCACTGTTGTTAAAGTTAACCCTAATGAACCTTGAAAAAAGAAAATACTGTCTTTCTTGACATTAATAGACCTTGAGAAACAGTATATAACTGAATTTTGTACTCTAATGAACCATCAGGGAAAAATACTTCTTGACAGCGAAGATACAATTTGTTTTGTTTTTTCACTCCCCAAATGAACATATGTTCAAACTTCACCGTTTTATGTAGAAACATCTCAATCGAATATGAATTATCTTTTTATCGGTGAGGAGAACCTTTCGGGTGGGTAGGCTAGGCTAGGCGTACACCGGTTAGTCAAGACAAGACAAGACGAGATTAGTCACGTTTAGTCACAGCACATCACATAGTTGCTTATGAAGCAACACACACCGAGTCAGCATCAGTGTGTGCTGCTTCAAGCAACTATGTGACTAAACGTGAACTGAATAAAACTGTGTTAATTACTGTGTCTAAACGTGACTAATCTCGTCTTGTCTTGACTAACCGGTGTACGCCTAGCCTTATTTTTGTGTCAGTCATCCATGCAACAATTTTCTAGACGTTTTCCTCATTAATTCCGGAATATTCATTTATTTCAATGTAGAATAATATTGAGTATAAAGAGGAAAGTAATGGTTTTAAGGCCTAAAGAATAGCGGGCGGTGATGGTATACAGTGAATATGATGGCGTAATAAACAGCGAGGCATGAATTGCGGTTTAAGAGGCGCACCTGTTCATGACAGCCTATTCTCATGCCACAACATGCGGCTGGGAGGAACACCCTGTATTAGCATGCATTGATAGAATATGTATGGGATAATAGGCGGTGGTGGGAAGATGATTATGAGGGGGAGGGGGAGGAAGAGGAGGACGAGGAGGAGAGAAAGGAAACGAGAAAGAAGAAGAAGAAGAAGAAGAAGGAGAAGAAGAAGAAGAAGAAAGAAGGAGGGAGGGAGGAGAAGGAGAGAATAGAAGAAGAAGAAGAAGAAGAAGAAGAAGAAGAAGAAGAAGAAGAAGAAGAAGAAGAAGAAGAAGAAGGAAGAAGAAAAGAAGAAGAAGAAGAAGGAAGAAGAAGAAGAAGGAGAAGAAGAAGAAGAAGAAGAAGAAGAAGAAGAAGAAGAAGAAGAAGGAGAAGAAGAAGGAGGGAGGAGGGAAGAGGAAGAGGAAGAAGAAGAAGAGAAGAAGAAGAAGAAGAAGAAGAAGAAGAAGAAGAAGAAGAAGAAGAAGAAGAAGAAGAAGAAGAAGAAGAAGAAGAAGAAGAAGGAAGAAGAAGAAGGAATAGGAGAAGAAGTTGAGGAGAAGAGAAGAAGAAAGAAGAAGAAGAAGAAGAAGAAGAAGAAGAAGAAGAAGAAGAAGAAGGAGGAAGAATAGGACAGGGTTGAGGAGGAGAAGGAGAGAAAGAAAAGGATAAGAAGTAGGAGGAGGAGGAGCAGGAATAGGTGCAAGAGATGAACCTACAGCTATAAGTGGGTTCCTAACCACCAGGAACCGATTCCGAAGTCATAAATCAAATTTAGTGGTGCGGGACTGAAGTGGTCACCCTTATAATGGGATTAGCAGGCACTTGTTTCTTATACAAATGGTTATTTTTCCCTGATGGTTCATTAGGCTAGGCGTACACCGGTTAGTCAAGACAAGACAAGACGAGATTAGTCACGTTTAGTCACAATACTTCACATAGTTGCTTATGAAACAGCGCTCACCGAATAGTCATTGCTTCGGTGTGTGCTGCTTCATGAGCAGCTATGTGAATTACTGTGACTAAACGTGACTAATCTCGTCTTGTCTTGTCTTGACTAACCGGTGTACGCCTAGCCATACTGGATGATCACGAAGCCAACTGCTTAAATTTGGAACTACTGTATGCGATTGGAATAAAAAATGTATAAAATAAATAGTTATTCAAGTGAAAGTCATAATAATTCCCGTCTTTCGAAGGAGATGAAAAGCCGTCGGTCCCGACTGCCTAGAAAACAGTCGTCATCTCTCATCATTACCCCTCTCATTACTCATGTACAATCCTAGAGTTCATGTGGGCTTCACCCTCAGGAAAAAATTATTACGACTATCATCTGAGAAATATTATTATATATATAGCTATGGAATGACATTGATGTAAAGAAGTCATTGATTTTGGTTCTATTCCTATGAAGATTTTCAGAAAAACCCACACTTGTAAAAATCAATATATATTTCTTATTCTCACTGATTGTTATCAACATTTTACATTTCACAATATTCATAGACAATTTTGACTAGCATTTTGTACATAATAAAAATAACATGACTCTTATTACAATGTAATCTACAGGTATAATTTCCAGTTATATAATTATATTACAATAAATATTACATTTTTCACAATATTAATATAGGCCATGGGGATTTACAATACCGTTATGTATAATTTCGTTAATCTATAATCATATTACAATACTGTACTGTGATACACCCAATTCATTGTTATAGACTTAACTAAGCTTTTATTTGTATAAAATATTACAATTCATAAGCAATATTTACAAGAACTTATTCACATTGGGAGCACTAATTCCAATTATAAAAAATCAGTCTATAAAATACCACAATTTATATTTATTGATATGGAGGGGGGTCCAATTATCCATTTTACAATTCTATTTACACTATTTACAAGTTTATTTGAAATTAAAAATCTAGTCAACTACACATAACATATAATCCACAATCTACAATTATTAATATCTGTATATTTTTGTCTTTGCTATATTTCTCAACGACATTTTTGTATCACAAGTGGAATGGAATTTTGAAAATAAATTTCAAATGAGAATCTCAATGACAAATTCCTAAGGCTAGGCGTACACCGGTTAGTCAAGACAAGACAAGACGACATTAGTCACGTTTAGTCACAGTAATTCACATAGCTGCTTATGAAGCAGCACACACCGATGCAATGACTAATCGGTGTGTGTGCTTCATAAGCAACTATGTTAAGTACTGTGACTGAACGTGACTAATCTCGTCTTGTCTTGTCTTGACTAACCGGTGTACGCCTAGCCTAAGGAATGATTTTGGTCTATTAAATGATATGCTTCATGTATAAAAATGAAATACTTCATAAATAGATGGAAGGAAATGAGATATTGCACCTATGCAATTACTTTCAAATCATAAAAATTAATTCAACTAAAATCCTAATTAATTTGTATATAATACGCAGTAGAGGAAGTCTTCAGAGTATTATATAGGAATCAATTAGGATTTTCGTTCAATCAATTATTATACTTTATAAATGAATAGAAATATAGTACTACAAAGTATGAATATAAACTTTATACCAAAACTAGTTCGTAAAAGTTGCCAATTAGTTTTTCATGAGTGTTTTGTTATCGTATTAATTATTTCACTTCCATTAAATTTCGAATTCATTTCAGTTTTATTGAAAAAATAATATGGGAATGAAAAAGTTGATTTTTCCAATCTATTGAATTTATGTTCACTTCAAGTTGGTGAATATGTGATAGTGAAATCGCATGATAATTCATCCTTAAAAAAGCCTTCAAGATGGTGATTCTTCTTTCAAAAGAAGAAATGAATCGATACCCTTCTAACTTGAACAATCAAAGGAAATGGTAAATGTCAAAAGTTTCCAAGTACCCCAATCCATTTAGTCTGAGATCTTTGAAATTTTAAATTCACATAAAGATCAAAATCGTTCACATAAAGTACATAGAAGTTAGAAGTTCTTCAGTAGAAGTTACAGTAAAAATAACAGTAAAAGTAACAGTAACAGTAAAATTAACAGTAAAAGTAACAGTAACAGTAAAATTAACAGTGAAAGTAACAGTAAAAACAAAAGAAACAGTATCAGTAACAGTACATTTCACAATTCGAAGCGAAGGCCTCACTAAGGAAGGTGCTTAGCCATGTGCCTTGCTCGGCAGTAAAGTACGAAGGACTTACGTCAATATTTGACAGACGTGTCTTCGGCTGAAGTTTGGAGCTTACTTGAAAAAAGGTTAGCCTATATCTGTGTGGGAGAAACAAGGATTGAATGATCGTGCGAGAGCTTTAAATCTTTCGTCTTTTTGGACGAAAATCTATCCTCGGTTCAATTGAGAGGTAGTATCTAATCGAGTAGAAATGTGATGATACCTGGAGTATTTAAAATGCAATTAAAAGGTACAATTGTTTCTCTTATCTTAGTAAAGAAGTAAATTACAATACTTTATTTCGACTCAATATAAAAGATAATAGAAATTAACATTTACAAGCCCTGTAAAACAGGAAAAATTCATCATTTAGGAGTAAAACAACAGTCATGGTCCAAAACTGTTTTTCTCCAGAATTTGACAATAAATTGTAGTCCAAAATACAAAACGGGATAATTTTTTCCACAACATTCCAACTCAGAATTCCTGAAAAACTTTAGTGAATTTTCTCTCAAAACATAAAGTTATATTAAAACTGATTCTGAGAAATCAAATAGAACGAAGTAATCAATAAAGAAGTGAAAACTTGCAATCTACTGATTTAACTAGGAAAAGCCATGCGTTTTTAGATAATACATGATTGTAGGATCATAGGCGTAACCAGGAGGGGTTTTTGGGGTTGTAACCCGTATTGTTGGGCAGAAATTTTGCTTATGAAAATCAGTTTTGAACATTAAAATGTGTTGAAACTAATATCCTTATGTTTACGGTCAGGCTTATCTCTGATCAAATACATTTCTATTAAGTATGACTGCATTATAATACAGTATTACATTGATTTCATCTTGCTTAGAGTTTTCTAAACTTTATTCGGATTTTAGTTTGATTACTTCAATAATATTAGGTAATTTACATCTCTACACAAGTTCCCACCTCTGTTGATACATCTAATAACAATTTCATTATTCTACCGACAAACGTGCTGTCAGGGACCGTTAATACAAAACCTAAGACAGAAAGTCAACTTTCAGGCGGCGTTAATACAAAACCTAAGTCAACTTCCAACTTGTTGTATGTTGATGAACGCCAAGATTAGCATATAAGGCGAGAACCGGCCCTGATGGATGCGTGTTTGTCTATTACGTCACTGCAATTATTTCGCGAAATTCGGTTAAAGCTGTCGTGGAAATTTGAAATTTCGAGAGATGGGAAGCGCGTATTGGTGTGGAAATTACAATGCATTTCAAAACATGGTGAGTTAGAGATGTGGAAATTTGGGATTTCAGTGGAGTTCAAGAGATAGTGAGTTGAGAGAGATTGAATGTGGAAATTCGAGATTTCAATGAAGTTCGAGAGATGGTAAGATTCACGTCAGATTTGATCATGAGGAGGAAAGGGTTATTTCAGTGGTCTGTAGCCGAGGACGATAAGCGCCTGTCTGATAATCCAGAGATTCCAAGATCGAATACAGTTGCCGAAACGGATTTTGACAAAAACGGCCACTCCCGTCTTTCGGAGGATACGAAAAGCCGTCGGTCCCGACTGCCTAAAAACAGTTGTCATCTCTCATCATCAGCCCTCTCATTACCCACGCACAAACCTAGAGCTCATGTGGGATTCACCCTTAACATTTGAGAGATTTAACATTTTGTATCAGTAGTTCGTCCAAGGAAACAAGATTGATCTTATCAATTTGAATATTCTAAACAATAGGTATACTTTGATTGTAATGAATTGGAATAATAATAAATTATATTGATTCCAATGTTTCTCATATTACTATGGGGATTGGATGCAAACAGTACACTTCTCGATCTGACCTCATGGAATCAACTCAACTCAATATAATTATAATATTGTACTTTAATGGAATAAAACAATATCTATCATTAATAATATGATTGTGCATTAATTCTCACCCATTTCAATCATCAATATTTCTCATTGTTAACATTTTTCTCAACTAATCAACCTTGAACTTCAACTACACATAATTTTTCCCAACATAATTCTTTCCTGAACATAACTTACTTATTAGGCTTGGTCGGTTTCCACGTTTCCTTTCTGTGGTACTTACACAACAACACTTTCTTAAATGCTTGCCTGAACACCTTATTAAAAATTGTATAAAAAATCGGATTCACCATGGAACTTGCATACCCCAACCATGTAGCAAAATCAAACACACCTTTCCCTATGTCCTTTTCACAATCTCCACAAATCGAAGGTAGCAGGTTTAGTATGAAAAATGGCGCCCACAAAATAACGAATGTAAAAAACACCACACCTAAAACTTTTGTTGCTTTTTGTTCTAGGCGGATTATACGTCCATGTCGGGATGAGGTACGGTATAAGATACTGGAGTTACGGCTGTAAGGTCCGCGGATTTTTGTGCTTTTTGAGGCAAGTGTTGAAGTTGAAGCAACCCGACTCAGTTCTGCGGTAGCGAAGATTGAACCATTGTGTTTGGGCATTTTCAAGGTCACCGCGCGACGCAGATTCGAAAACCGGTTTCGGTCTGACGTCATCACCATGGTTCTAGCCGTTCCCCCACTACCGAAGCTTGATCCCCGCCTATGAGTGAACACACTGGAGTGGGGAGACTCCCACGTGACCACCGTTGTCACAGTGTTTGTTGCGGTTGGGTCACACTCTGATTTTCTCTTCACGCTTCCCAAGGTCACTGTGGATGAGGTGCGACCGGAGCGCGGGGTGTAATGGAGGGGAGTGGATGCTGTGGAAGCTGTGTCATCAGATTCGGATGTTTTCATTGAGTACTGTTTTGAGCGGCGGTGTAGCGGTGATTTGTGAGATGGTGCACTGCTGGTTACTATCACAACTTCGTTGGTTCTGTTGGGGGATATCTGAAAGAAGAACACAAAGAATTTATTAGCCTATAGTATTAAAACTGGTACATTCGCAGTAATTAATATTAAAAATGAAAAATTAAAAAGAAGCATTGGACAGGGTGTTCTTGAGAAGCAGACTATGAAGAAGGAATATAGCATTAAAAATTGTATACTCGCGGTAATTAATATAAAAATGAAAAATTAAAAAGAAGCATTGGACAGGGTGTTGTTGAGAAGCAGACATGAAGAAGGAATGCCGACCCCATTTTAAATGGGATAAAGCAAAGCCAAAGAAGAGAAGAAGAAGAAAAGAAGAAGAAGAAGAAGAAGAAGAAGAAGAAGAAGAAGAAGAAGAAGAAGAAGAAGAAGAAGAAGAGAAGAAGAAGAAGAAATATAAGGAGAGAAGAAGAAGAAGAAGAAGAAGAAGAAGAAGAATATAATAATGATGAGAAAATGGAATTCAATGACCAGACCTCAATCTTTGCTTCATTCTTAGTGAGAATTTCAACTCAATTTCAATTCAAAAATTAATTTCAAGTAGGAGAGTGTCTATGTCTATTCCACTAACCTAAATATTAGTAAATATTTCAACTCAATTTCAAGTCAAAAATTAGTTTCCAAGTAGGAGAGTGTCTATGTTCATTCCACTAACCTGAATATGAGTAAATATTGCAACTAAATTTCAAGTAAAAATTAATTTCAAGTAGGAGAGTGTCTATGTCTATTCCACTTTTTCATCTTCAAGCATTGAGCGATGTATTATTAAATGATGGAAAGTAATAATCCATTTGAAAAGCAACTAAGCTTTAGAGAGTCTATTCTACACCCTTCTATTGAAGCAATGAACTGTAGTTCTTTCTCAGCTTTTCCACATTCACGTGAGCAATCTATTGAATGATGAGGAGTAATGATATTGATTTGAAAAGCTTTAAAGAGTCTATTTCACTTCTTCATATTATCAGTCAAAGCTAGGCCTACTCTGAAAAAAAATCGTGAGTTCAGAGACATAAAAACTAAGGCTAGGCATACACCGGTTAGTCAAGACAAGATAAATTATAACGTTGTATGTCACATTAATTTACATACATGTTAACATTGTGACAGCACACATGATGCATGACTAATTGGTGTGTTGCTAGACGATCTTATCTCAGTAATGGAATGCTTCAAGAGAAACAGAGAATGAGCAGGCTTGTAACAGCATTGATTGGGAAATAGGGTGGGTAAAATCTCGAAATTGGAGGTAAATTTGATATTTATATTTTTACTTGTACGCATTTAGGATAACATATCTTTTGATTTAAGATTCAATTGGATAATTCAATTTCAATACTGATTTGAATTCAGTCAGAGATGACACAGAGCTGAATTAAATAGCTTGAATTTAAAATTTGAATTTGAATTTGGATTTGGATCTGAATTTGAAATTTGAATTCAGGGATCTAATTGACTAGCTCTCCTTTCCTGTGATTCAGTGTACTTGAATTCCATGACTAAAATTGAATATTCAAATTTTCAGTTACAATGTACTCTTCAGATTACTCAATTCATGTAATTGAGGGAAAAAATTGAATTCAAATGGAAAAGAGCATCCTTATTTAAAAATACGAGTACTATTCATAAGAAATTCACATGGAATGTAGGCCTAATTTCCGTATGCAAGTAAACCACTGAAAATGCATCTAAATACTTTCTGTGTAGTAGTGAAGGTGACATTGTGGTAGTTATCCATACTGAATAAGAAGACTTGAAGTTGTCAAAACCACATATTTAATAAAACAACGAGATATCTGTTTCGGTTGTATCACAATATTATCAATCTTTGGAAGACTAAAATACATTGCAGCAGAATTTATAATCGTAACCAAGCGCTGTGATTGGGAGTTGAACTACCTAACACGGTGAACGCCTGCCACAATGGGTGGTTTCTACAAACGTCATAGCAATGATGGCTCAACTTGCTTTGTTACTTGTTTGAGCCGCCATTGAAGCCAGTATCTCATTGTTTTTTTAAATAAATATGTGGTTTTGACAACTTCAAGTCTTTTTATTCAGCTTTACCTTCCGTGCATGTGCAACATTCTTAACCTTGATATATCATTATAATAATTACACAATGAAGTAATAATTTTTACTTGAGCTCATGCACAGTAAGGTACAGTAGTACAGGCGTTTGTTGCCTATGTACAGTAAACTTTTCCATTCTGAGTTGAGAAAATGTGAGCAGTGCTTATTATATCAACTAGGTATAGTACTACAGGTATAGTATAGGTACTTTTCACCTAAGAATAGAATAATTGGTAAATTTCGTTGGTAAATTAGTACTCACCTTCCTCTCACTATCCACATCTCCAAAATACGGACATCTGCAAGGAGGAGGAAGCAGCATCATAGAATGTCTCTCGGCACTACTTTTCTCACCATTTGGAGATGGCAACTTTTTGCTGACATCTTCATTTTTGGCACAAAACTCTCCACTCTCAGTTTGTTGCATGTCTATCAGTTCACTACAGCACAGTCTCCTGATATCGCCACAACTATAGGCCAAGCGCAGATTGTTGCTGGGTGTCAAAAGTTCACAGAAAGTATTGTGGTTTGGGCAAAATTGGGGAATGTTAATTGCGGGGATGTCCTCAGATATTCTGGGGATTTCACAAAGTTTCAAATCCCTGCTCCTTGAGATTTCAAGGTTTGTACCAAGACAATTACAGTTATGATCTTTTGGAGAAGTTTCTGTACTTGTGGGGATGTCTCCAGATGTTCTGGAGACTTCATAAATTCTCAAGTCCCTGTCATCACTGATGTCATGGTTTGTACAAGCACAAACACAGCTACCATTTTTAGGGTAGATTTTTGTACTTGAGACATTTCTACCCTCTATGCAGCCTTCTATGCATCTCTCACTGTCCTCATTGTGTGTCCCTGTAATGTTCTGGTTTGAACAAACACATCTACTAACATTGCCATTTTTAGAGACACTTGTATTCATGGAAGAATTTTGGTTCATTGTGCGGACTTCTTGACTTTCCATGTAAGTTCTTGGATCACAATTCCCTATGATGTTATGGTTTTTACAACTGGAACAATGTTTTGGAGGGACGCTAACACTTGTGGGGACATCTCTGCTAGTTAATGTTACTTCACAGTCTCCAAAGTTTATCAAATCATCTATATGAGAACAACTACACACATTATCACTCATGGTTCTTGTGGTAACATTGTTGGTTATATCTGTATTTGAAGGTGCATTATGGGTTACTTTCGAATTCATGAGGTCACTTTTATCCAGGACTATACATTCTTTGATATCACTTTTGGGATGGGAACAACTACAAGCACTTTCACTTGGAGTGGAACTTGTTCGGACGTTACAAGAAAATTCCTCACTTGTGGATACATTTTGATCCTTGATTGTATTTTTATAGTCTTCACTACTATTCAATGAGGTACAGTTGAAGTCTTTAGCATAAATTTGAGGCCCTATTGAGTCTACAGTACTTTTTCTAGGGGTTTTAGAATGTGTTGTTCCACTTTCACAACTTTTATAGTCTTTGGTACTGATTTGGAAAGTTTTCTCACTATTCTCGGGATCTCTACAGTCTTTGCTAATACATTCACGTTTTTCACAGTCTTTGGTACAACTCTTAGGGCTTTCAAATTCTACACTACTTTTAGGGTTCATATTTTGGTCTTTGCTACAACTTTCAATCTCTCTACAATTCACACAAATTTTGAAATTCATTAATTCCTTGCAACTACTTTTAGGTCCCTCACAATTTTGACAACTTTTATGTCTTTCACAGTCTTTGGAGGAACATCCACAGTCTATATAGCTACTTCTGGAATTATCTCCTGGGTCCCTCCTACAACTCCTGGAAACATCTCCTGAATCCTTCACACTACTCCTGGAATTATCTCCTGACTCATTTAAACTATTCCTGGAGATTTCTTCCGAGTCCTTTACACTACTCCTGGAATCAACTCCAGGTTCCCTTTTACTACTTCTTGACCTTTTACACTTATCACCACAACTCTTGGCATTGATTGTACTAGGCTTATCAGTCTTCTCATATCGACTACATCTGCTACACTTTTTTCTGTGACTGTACCCAGCCATCAGCTGATTCGGATGACTGTACCGCCTTCTATGTAGGTCAGACACCTTTTGATTGTCGAAGCGTTTGTATTCTATGTGAAGACCACTTCTAGGGGTGGTTTTTGAGGGTTGGTTTTTGTATTCTTTTTCCTCCCCTTCTTCTTCTTTGTCTTTTCCTTCGTCGGGGGATGAGGAGTCGCTGGTACCCCAACGATTTGAGGGTCCGTGGTAGCTGGTGACACGTTTACGGATCTCAATTGAGGTTCTTTTGAGGGTGTTACGCTGAGGGCTGTCAACATGTATGGTTGAGGCACGGGTTCTGCGTCGGCAAGCGCCCTTCCTCACGAGTCTGAAGGAGTTGGAGGTGCGTTGAGGAGGTGGTTCCCTCCTCAGTGAGGAGGTGCCGGATGTGAGGAGGTTGATGGTGTTCTTTTCGTCTTTGAGGTCTTCGGGGAGAGGTTGGTCTTGGTCGTCTTCTGCGTTCAACTCTTGTGATCTAGAAACAGAAAATACCAAAAAAAAAAATATTCAACTTATACAAAGATTTTGTAAGGGAAAATTAATATATGAAGATGTATGAAGACAATTAAATAAGTTGAATTTTCACAATGAGAATAAGATGATAGCAACAAGGAAAAGTTTGTATATATTTATATAGGAGTTTGTACACGATCAAATCCAGAAGCTACAAATTGCTTTTTGAGGTTTTTTAAATGCTGAAATTTCATGCAATAAAATAATTATTATTCGTAGGAAATGAAACTATTATTGGACAGTTTCTATACAATATAAGGCTAGGCGTACACCGGTTAGTCAAGACAAGACAAGACGAGATTAGTCACGTTTAGTCACATTACTTCACATAGTTGCTTATGAAGCAACACACACCGATTAGTCATTGCATTGGTGTGTGCTGCTTCATAAGCAACTATGTGAAGTACTGTGACTAAACGTGACTAATCCCGTCTTGTCTTGTCTTGACTAACAGCCTAACGAGGTAAAAATTATGCAAAAATATGAAATAATTTAAAGTGTGGTCTATCAGTATTTCTCTAAATACAACTTCGCTAACAAACTTACAAAACTGAACTAATAACATTTTATCACATTTTAAAAATTATATTCGATGTAATTATGATATGAGAATGATTAGCAGGAAAAAACTCTCAAAACTCAACGAATTACATTTTACAACTTTTTTGAAGTACATTCAATGTGATAATTGACGATTTGGTGAAGACAACTTTGCCAACAAACTTTAAAACCTCAACAAATTCTCGGAAACATTCAGTCACATCCGATTTTGATTGGCTAACAACAAAAATCGCTTTTCATTCGACTTTCCCAATTAACCACCGATAAAATCGGAAGGGAAGCGCATCTTGCCATTATCAATGTAAGCCCAGTGTCAATAGGGAGCCAGCCGACCAATAGCAAGCCTTCATTTGAATTATAAATGGTGGCAAATTCAAAATTCCAATTAACTTTTCGGCGGCTTTTAATTCGCTACAGGACTCTTGTCGAGGTTTTATTCACATCAAATATATATATACGTATATAACAACGGTTTGTACATGGAATATATAAGTATATACTGAGTTTATGTACCTGAAGTATATGTTTATATTGCATATAGCAGCCAATTAACGAATTCAATTTCGTGTTGAGTGTGAGGCGACAATGAAGAGCGGTAATCAAAATTTTCAGTCAATGGTACTTAGTGGGAACAAAACGAGTTTACGGGTGGGAAAGAGAGGAAAGAGAGGATGGAGAGTAGGAAGAGGAGGATGAGCAGGGTGAGGAGGAAGAGGAAGAAGAGGAAGAGGAAGAGGGAGGAAGAGGAGGAAGAGGAGGAAAGGAGGAAGAGGGAGGAAGAAGAGGAAGGAGGAAGAGGAGGAAGAAGAGGAAGAGGAGGAAGAGGAGGGAGAGGAGGAAGAGAGGAGGAGGAGAGAAGGAAAATGAGGAAGAGGAGGAAGAGGAGGAAGATTGAGCAAGAGGTGAAGAGGATAAGAGGAGGAAGAGGAGGAAGAGGAGGAAGAGGAGGAAGAGGAGGAAGAGGAGGAAGAGGAGGAAGAGGAGGAAGAGGAGGAAGAGAGGAGGAAGAGAGGAGGAAGAGGAGGAAGAAGAGGAAGAGGAGAGAAAGGAAAAAGAGGAGGAAGAGAAGGATGAGGAGGATGAGGAGGGAGAGGATGAAGAGGAGGAAGAGGGGGGAGAGGAGGAAGGAGGAAGAGGAGGAGGAAGAGGGAGAGGGGAAAGAGGAGAAAGAGGAGGAAAAAAAGGAAGAGGAGGAAGAGAAGGAAGAGAAGGAAGAAGAGGAAGAGGGGGAAGAGGAGGAAGAAGAGGAAGAAGAGGAAGAGGAAATGAAGGAAGTACTGGAAATAGTGAGGATTCAATTGGCAATAAATTGAATTTATTTTCACTATTATCATAATTTTGTAATGAAATCACGCTCACCTAAGAAAACATCTGTCAAGTGTCAAAAAATATATCTGTTTCATTTGGTTCTTTATACAGAGTGTTTATAAAATAAAACGAAAAACTTCGTGAGCGGTTTTCTGACATTGAAATTCTCTTGAATAGGTTGACTAATTTTCTTGAAAATTGGCATGGTCAAGGCAAATATTAATAGAATATTTGATTAACAATAAATTGAATTTGATAATTAATTTCATTGTCAATGTACTGTATTTTACAGAGTGATTCAAAACGAATACCACAACTTTAAAACTTTGTATTCAATGAAAGAAATATAATAGAACCTTCGGTTATACATCATTTCAAAGAGTAATTGAAGAAGTTTTTTCACTCACAAAGAAGTTCAGAGATGTCCCTATGACCCCTCCAGACACTCGAGCAATATCAACCCAAAACCTCCCTCAAACTCTTTCCACTCTCACTGTAGCATATCAGGCGTAACAGTTTGATAATCTGCTGTTATTTCTTGTTTCAAAGCATCAATATCCATCCACCATTGATGATTTGAAACAAGAAATAACAGTAGCCATCCAAACTGTTACGCCTGACATGCTACAGATAGTGTGGAACAAGTTTGGATTGATATTGCTCGAGTGTCTGGAGGGGTCATATGGAACATCTCTGAACTTGTTTGTAAGTGAAAAAACTTATTTAAATACTCTTTGTAGAAATGTATAACAGGTGGTTCTATATTGTTTCTTTCATAACATACAAATTTTTAAAGTTGTGGTATTCTTTTTGAATCACCCAGTAGTTTTGTATGAACATCAATTAGATTCGTCTGTTATTTTCACTATTATTCTAATCAAATCTCGCTCACCTATCCTCAGTCGGACTCCTAGGCACCGGCAGTGACTCGAGTCCGCGACTCAGCTTCAGCAACTCTGCACCAAATTGATGCAGGGCGGACATCGTGCTAGGGGGTGGGTCAGCATCCTGCAGCCACAGGTCGTGCGTGTCTAGGGCCGACATCTCGGTTTCAGCCGAGGAGTGATGCAGGTGATGCAGGGAGGCGCCCCCTGGACCCCCCAGGCTCAGGGGGGTCCCCCCTGTGGCCGACTGGTGGCTTTTTGCAGAGCTGGAGCCCCCCTTGGGGAAGAAACGTCGCCAGGTTGTTCTGCGGGCTGAATCTAAAGAAAAAGAAAATTGGATGATAATAAGATTGAATTGATGATAGGATTATATTGATAGATATAGCAGGGTCCTTTTAACTTGTCATAAAACATATGATCGACGAGCATATGATCACAATACTTAACCTACAAATGCTGATTCTCGCAGATTATTGAAAAGGTCTTTTAAAAAGTTATTCTTTGAAACTTTTGAAAGGTCTTCTTTAAAAAGGTCTTTTAAAGACTTTAAAGGTCTTTAAGACTTTCAAGTCTTTTGATTATTGTGTCGAAGTCACGGTTTAATTATTACCAAAACAGCTGATTTCTGACAAGTTAAATGAATCGTGCTATACTGAAGGAAATGTTGATGAAAACAATAATTCCAATCTGATAATAATTCCTCAGTATACAGAATGTCCCAAAAAATATTGACTACAGTACTATCGCGGTATTCTAAAATCCATATATCTGTTCTAATAAAATATAGGTATTCTAAAATCCATATTAGTTTGTTGCGTGAACAGAAAATGTCATTGGCAAAATGGATACCAGTTCCATTCCTTCACATCTCAAGCAGTGAGACATGCATGCACAATATGTCATGTCGGAGATTTGAAGAAATGTAACTGGTAAACTTAAAATTGGCATATCTCGGTTACTTATCATCCAATTCTTCAAAATCAGATACCAATTTCTTCACAATAAAAAGGTGTACATTTTTGTAACTCCACGTATTATAGTAAAAGTGATATTTCTCCAGTAAAATCGAATTGAAAATTTTAGTCGGCCGCCATTTTGGAAAAAGCAGATATTGAAAGTAATAGGTAATTTTATATTGTGAACCACTCAGTTTTAATTACATTCGTACCAAATTTCACGAGAGAATCTTGTTTTTTCAACGAGATATATTATGATGAAAAATATTAAAAACACAAAATTGCGGATTATAGGGGAACTAAAGAGAATTCAGCATTTTGCCAATTTAATTTTCTGTTTTGGCTTGTTGAATACCGTAGTAGTACTGGAGTCAATGTTTTTGGGACAACCTGTAGTGGAAACAGTGGCACTTTGCGAACTATTCTCAACCGTCTACTGAGCTCTACAATGGCTGAAGGCCAGTTCAATAATCTTGAAATTAATAAAAACAGATGAGAGAAAGAGCATATCTAGCCTTTTTGCTGCGTCGACTTTTGTCGATCTGGCCAACTTTCCTTTCCGTGCGTAATTGAAATATGCCCGGCCGCTCAGATTTTACAATTAGCAACTAAAAAAAATTTTTCCAATATACTTATTTTTGATGGTGTATACTGTTGTGTAATCATGGTTTATACTAAGTTATGACTAAATTAAATGTTTTAAAAATATTCCAAGGGTTTTTCACAGTTTTTTGGCAATTGCACTCAATAATGTTCCATTGTATTTTTATGATAGTTTCCATGACAATTATGATGTTATATTCAAAAATAATTGAGAATCATGCCAGTTTTACATATTAGGGTATTTTATTAGTGTAAATAGTATCATCCAATTAGTTAATTCAAAGAAAAACATGTATATAAACATTAAAAGTAATAGCCTAACAACTCACTATTCACTGATTACTAATTACAAATATTCACTACTTTAACTAAACAACACTAGAAAGAATAATCAACTCAATCAAACTGCTATTCAATAATGTACAGTAATTTAATTGAAATAAACACCACAACAAATTCAAATACAACACCGAGAACGGTCGAATGCAACGGCTACTGAATTCTGAACGTGTGACTCAACAGTGTAAACATGTGTTAGTTTCAGACCTTGCCACAGGCTGCAGCACCTTCCAATCGGTTGGAAGTGAGTATTTTCTATCACTTGGGACTCTGGTCGACTTAACAAGCCAACGTAGAAGTTTTTCTATTGCCGTGGAGTAAAGTCGATTTATCATAGCCTCCTCTAATACATATTAGAGGAGGCTATGGATTTATGCACTCAGTGGTAAAATAATCAGATCGACAAAAGTCGACTTATGCAACAAAAGGAACTGAGCAAATTCTTATTACGCAGCGAAAAGGCTAGACAACATAATTACATTATACACAACATAGAGCATGTATACACAACATAGACATGAATCAAAAACATCACATGTACAAAAATACGTGAAATGACATCAATTATTGACACTCATTGACACTCGTCTCATGAATCATTCTCATTGTTTGATAACAATGGAATAATTGCTTCAATTTTGCACATTCTAGTGATTAAATTGTTCTACTTAGCAGTTTTTAGTGTGCATTGTAAAAATTTTTATGAATATATATCACTCTGTGGTAACACGAAAATGGTCAATGTGATATATGAGTATTGAAACAACCTCTATTCATTTAAAAAGTGGATAGACTAAACACTTTGGATCAGTCTAATATGCATGAAATTACAATGGTAATACTATAATATTTACTATTAAAGTTCACACGTGTTTATTGCCCCGTTGAAAGTGCTGAAACATTTATTTTAAAATCATATAATTACTCACATAAATTTATTACCATTTTGCGTGAAAATAGTACAGCTTTTACTATTTTCTCACGTAGATTCAATTTGAAGCTGAAACCGGGGGCTAGAAAACAAGCATTCTCTTATCAGTTCTACTCTAGAACTAATAACTTCTTATCAGTCATTTCTTTTATTATTTCTACTCTCTATTTCTCAATCCTTATAAGAATGAATATATTTTAAAATACTTTTATAAGACTATTGACAGAAACTATGACCGTTAGGCTAGGCGTACACTGGTTAGTCAAGACAAGACAAGACGAGATTAGTCACGTTTAGTCACAGTAATTCACATAGTTGCTTATGAAGCAGCACACACAGATGCAATGACTAATCGGTGGGTGTTGCTTCATAAGCAACTATGTGAAGTACTGTGACTAAACGTGACTAATCTCGTCTTGTCTTGTCTTGACTAACCGGTGTACGCCTAGCCTTATATTGGTCCAACATTTAGATGCGGTTTGCGCCAGAATAGAGGTTAGCAGTCATTGATATGCTGGTTTCATTTTCACGGAAAAATGTTTTATGGTTAAACAAATTTTGGGAGAACAAGAACGACAACAAGATGAGGAAATTAACAAGAAAGTTGAGAGAAAAGAGTTAGGCTAGGCGTACACTGGTTAGTCAAGACAAGACAAGACGAGATTAGTCACGTTTAGTCACAGTAATTCACATAGTTGCTTATGAAGCAACACACACCGATTAGTCATTGCATCAGTGTGTGCTGCTTTATAAGCAACTATGTGAATTACTGTGACTAAACGTGACTAATCTCGTCTTGTCTTGTCTTGACTAACCGGTGTACGCCTAGCCTTAGATTTAAGATAGACAGCAATAGGGTAAGAACGAGAAAAATGGGGGTGGATGAGGTGGCGGAGAGGAAGGAGTGGGTGTAAGACGAAGAAATGGTGGAGGAGAAGAAGGAGGAGGAGTAGGAGTAGGCGGATGAGGTAGAGAAGGAGGAGGAGGAGGAGGAGGAAACGTAGGAGTAGAACGTTGAAGAGAAGAAGGGGAGAAGAAGAACGAGGAGATTTAGGAGGAGGAGGAGGAGGAGGAGGATGCGGTGGAGGAGGAAGAGGAGAGCCAGCAGCGAAATAACAAAAGGAAAAGTTTCAAATTGAAGTTGATCCTCTCTCGTCGTCATTGTTGCAAGGTGTTTATGACCGCTTACACTTTGTTACTAAGTTTCCAATTATCAAACTTATTTCAACTTTATTTCCTTCTGTTAGCTACTAGGGAGAGATAGCTTGACTGTGATTTGCTAGGCGGTTCCAGGAATTTTGTTATTGGTTATTAGGATGTTGATAACCTGAATGAACTAAAAATACCTCATATTAAATAGAAATGTTAATATCTTTACTACCATCACAAGTCATTGATGTATCTAATCATTCCTATGACCTTGGGGCATTCGTTCTTATAACCTTTCAAAAGTAAAACACTGGAAAAGGTACATACAACGTACTTCTCCTGCTCCTTTTTCAACTCCTTCCTCCAATCTCTTCTTCTTCTCTCTCTTCTTTTATCTCTTCTTCTTTCTCTCCTTCTTCTTTTTATTGTTATTCTTCTGCTACATCGTCTCTTTTTTTCAACTTCTTCCTCCACTCTCTTCTTCGTCTTCTTTTACTTTTTTTTCTTCTTCTTCTGCTGCATCGTCTCCTTTCTCAATTTCTTCCTTTACTCTCTTCTTCTTCTTCTAGTTCTTGTTCTTGTTCTCCTTTTCCTTCTTCTTCATCCTCCTCTTCTTCCTCCTCTCTTCTTCTTCTTCTTCTCCTTGTTTTTGTTCTTCTTTTCCTTCTTCTTCATCCTCCTCTTCTTCCTCTTCTTCTTCTTCTTCTTCTTCTTCTTCTTCTTCTTCTTCTTCTTCTTCTTCTTCTTCTTCTTCTTCTTTTCTTTTTCTTCTTCTTCTTCTTCTTCTTCTTCTGCATCGGCTCCTTTTTCAACTTCTTCCTCCACTCCCTTCTAATTCTTCTTCTTCTTCTCTTCCATAAACTTTTCTGCTTCTATCGAACTGTGAGCAGGCGGGTATCGAAATAATGCTTGCTCGCTCTTCTCACCTTTCCGAAGCGCTTTCAGCAAAATAATCGCCTTTTCTAAAGCAACACTGTTGCTGCTGTGTTCAGCAGAGATCGCTGCTTTTTGTTTAAAAGTTTTTTGTTGCCTAAGTTGCTGTTCAAAGTTGTTGTTGTTCGTTGATAGAGTTCGAAAATTGGTGAAAACAGAGAAGAATGAAGAAAAGTGAGAGAATGGATGAGGAAGAGACATACAGAGTGAGAGAGAAAGATGATCGAGTTTGAAAGAGTAAGGGGGGAGAGTGATAGAAATAAGAAAAAAGTCACAAAAAAGAGGGAAAGAGAATGTTGATAGAGAGAGAAAAAATCGAGAAGAAAGGATATGTAGGAATGGAGAGAAAGAGGGCTAATCTCCTTTAGTAGTCAACTTAGCAACTTAGTTAAAACAACTACTTAGTTATAACAACTTAGTTATTCTCTCAACTAGGGATACTTTCAAATTTCAGAAAAACGTTAGACTGTTTAGAACGTATTTATAGTTGATCGCCTAGGCTAGGCGTACACCGGTTAGTCAAGACAAGACAAGACGAGATTAGTCACGTTTAGTCACAGTAATTCACATAGTTGCTTATGAAGCAACACACACTGATGCAATGACTAATCGGTGTGTGTTGCTTCATAAGCAACTATGTGAATTACTGTGACTAAACGTGACTAATCTCGTCTTGTCTTGTCTTGACTAACCGGTGTACGCCTAGCCTTAGCGTTTACAAATTTTAAGTTCAGCTATTCACAACTGATAACTGAAAAACAGTTGTGCTCATTCGTTT
Source organism: Laodelphax striatellus (assembly GCA_017141395.1). Taxonomy (NCBI): domain Eukaryota; kingdom Metazoa; phylum Arthropoda; class Insecta; order Hemiptera; family Delphacidae; genus Laodelphax; species Laodelphax striatellus. Next base: position 3,810,343 of record CM029542.1, read on the forward strand.
ATATACCAATCCCAGGGAACAATACGAAAATAATTCAAAATGAAGATGAAATACAAAAAGGAAACAGTAGTTAGATAGCCTCATTGATAAATCAATTATGGTATTGAGGCATCACGCTAAAAAAGGAAGAGAAATTCTAGAGGTGTGCTGGATGTATACAATATAAACATAAATTGAATTATATTATATACAATATAAATATGAATTCGTTTAAAAGTACCTACACAGGAAAGAATGAGAGTACTTCAAAATAAATAGTTCCTTTACAGCTTTATACAAACGAATGACAACATTGCATTCACATCATGAGGCTAAGAGCATGGAAGCCTCTTATAATGAAGACAAAATGGCTTCCATAATGAATGTTAGTGGTAGAAAATGGCGGATTCAGGCTACGTTGACGTACTGAGCTGTGATTGGCAGTTCGAAAGCACTTGCTCCACCCACTTTTGGTAGAAAATGGCGGATTCAGGCTACGTTGACGTACTGAGCTGTGATTGGCAGTTCGAAAGCACTTGCTCCACCCACTTTTAACAGTGAGAGGAGCTAAGCAATGGACGTCACAAGTAATGGCGAAGCGTGGTATACTTATTTTGTCATCGCCTATAGGAAATATACCCGGCGATGACCAAATAAGTATACCACTGAATATGTATGGAATCACATATTTGAAAGTCATATGACGCTTGTTTTTCAAGACAGAGGGTAATCAAAGAACGAGAGTATTGTTGATAATTATATCAAATGAGACCACTCAGGAATATTATATTTTCCAACAATATACTGTATTACAATATTTTGAAATATATTTCATGTAAAATTTTAATAATCCAGAGGCTTTCAAGTCTTAAAGACCTTTAAAGTCTTTAAAAGACCTTTTAAAAGAAGACCTTTCAAAGAATAACTTTTTAAAAGACCTTTCCAATAATCTGCGAGATTCAGCATTTGTAGATCAAGTATTGTGATATTGATTGTCGAAACAGCTGTTTTCTGACAAGTTGAATTGATCCTGCTATAGTTCACTTATTCCAAAAATAAACAAACATCCTATTTTATGAGTATGGATGGAAATGATTGGCACAAATGATTTCCTCATGTATTGTATATCAGTTGTAAATAACAGAAGCGATTATTGGTGGAAATGAAAGTCGATGATTTGTAGCCATGGCAACAGACAGAGTGTGGGTGGCATTGATTGCTTTATACACTTTCGCGGAAATCAGGCTCAAAGAGGAAGAAAGGAAGGGGGAGACAGATAAGACAGAAGAGGGGAGTAGGTTGGGATATTAAGTTGGTGGTGGGGGGGATATTATGGGTGAGGAGGGGTTGAGGAGTCGGAGGAGAGGAAGTAAGAGAAGTGAAGGAGAAAAAGAAGAAGAAGAAGGAGAAGAAAAGAAAAGGAAGAAGAAGAGGAAGACCAAGAAGAAGACGTGAACGAAAGCAGTGCAGGGAAGAGGAGAAGGAGAGGAGAAGAAGAAGACGATGAAGACGAAGAAGGAGAAGAGGAAGTAAAAGTGGAAGTGGAAGAAGAAAAAGAAGAAGAAGAAGACGTGGAAGTGGAATTGGAAGAAGAAGGAGAAGGAGAAGAGAAAGAAGAAGAATGGGAAGAAGGAGAAGAAGCAAGGAAAGGAGCAGAAGGAGAGGAGAAGAAGAAGAGTAAAAAAGAAAGAAGGAGAAGTCGAAAAAGAGTGCAGGGAAGAGGAGAGAAGGAGAGAAGATGAAGAAGAAGAAGAGGAAGTAGAAGTCGTAGTAGAAGAATAAGAAAGAGAAGAAGAAGAAAATAGAAGAATGAGAAGAAGGAGGAGAAGGAGGGAAACGAGGATAGGGAGGGAAGGAGAAGGAGAGGAGGAGAAGAAGAAGATGAAGGAGAAGGAGAAGAGTGAGAAGAGAAAGTAGAAAGAAGAAAGAAGAAAGAGTAGAGGAAGAAATATAAGAGAAAGGAGATAAGGAGAAGAAGAAAATGAAAAAAGGAAGATGGAGGAGTAGAGGGGAAAGAGGAAGAGGAAGGAAAATAAGTAAAAGAGGAAGAAGGACAAGGAGAAGCAGGAGAAGGAGACAAAAACAAGAAGAAGAGGAAAATATAAATTATGAAGAAGGAGTAGAAAAATAACAATAACGAGAAAAGTAAGAAGCAGAGGAAGATGGAGAAGAATGAAAAGATAATAAGAATGCAAATAATGGGTAAGCATAAAATGAAAATATGTAACAAAGCAAAGAGAATGAAGGAACGAATTAAAAAAGGGAAAAACAGTGGAAAGCAAACAGTTTAAAAAAGAAAGAAAAGCAGATGAAAGAGAAGAAATAGTAGGAGAAGGGGAATCAATAAATGCGAAAAGGACATAATAAGGACATCGTATTCAGAAGACGATGAAGTAGAAAAAGAAGAAGGAACAAAAGAAGGGAGAAGGGACTAGGATAAGATAACAAAGAGAAAAGATAAAAATAAAGAGTGTGTCAGCTGAGACGTGGGAAGTCTTCATTTTGGAAGGGTTTTGGAAATGTGAGGGAAAGTAAACAAAGCAAAGCATATTTGAAGAGAGCAAAGAAGTACAAGAAACAAAGCGAAGATGAGCGAGAAGAGAATATGGCAGAGAATGAAAAAGATAAGAATAAGTGAGTCTGAGATTAGGTGGGCGGACTTTATTTTGGAACGATTTTAGAAGGCAGTGACTTTTCAAAGTTAAGTCAACTCTCAAAGATGTGATGGTGTTTGTGAGGGGTGAGATTAGGTCATAATTGGATAATATTGTTCAAACAAAAGCCTGATAAAAAGCTTGCCTCATCTCTTACTTGTCTTTTTCTCCTTTTTCAACTTCTTTCTACAATAATTTTCTTCTTATTATTATTTCTCTTCTCCTCTTTTTTCTCTCCTTTTCCTCTCTTCTTCTTATTATTCTTCTATTTCTCCTTCTTCTTCTTCTTCTTCTTCTTCTTCTTCTTCTTCTTCTTCTTCTTCTTCTTCTTCTTCTTCTTCTTCTTCTTCTTCTTCTTCTTCTTCTTCTTCTCTTCTTCTTCTTCTTCTTCTTCTTCTTCTTCTCCTTCTTCTTCTTCTTCTTCTACTACATCTTGTTCTTCTACTTCTTCTCCTTCTTTTCCTCCTTCATTATCGTATTCTTCTTCCTCTTCCTCTTCTTCCTCTTTCTCTTATTATTTTTCTTATTCTTCGTCTTTCATTCTCCTTCATATTTTATACTTCTTCTTTTCTCTCTTTCTCTTCTCCTTCTTCATCTTCTTCATCTTTTTCATAATCTTCTTCTTCTTCTTTTTTCTCTTTCTCTTCTCCTTCTTCTTTCCCTTCTCTTTTTTCCTTATCTTCTCCATTTCCCTCTTATGCTTATCATATTCCGTTTTCTAAGCGTTCTCTTGTTTCCATATTTTCATTTCTAATTTCAGAATATAGATTATTTCATATAATCTTACTGACCCTTATCTTTCCTCATTCTCCAAGTCTAAACACTTCTCTTGTTCTTTCCCCTTTTCACACTCTTCCTCCAATTTTTTCCTTTATTTTCTTCTTCTTCTTCTTCTTCTTCTTCTTCTTCTCCTTCTTCTTCCTCTTCTTCTTCTTCTTATTTCTATCATTCCTCCACTGTACACTATTGATGAAGCATCTAGGATCCAGCGCTTGAAAGATAATTACATGATACCAGCAGTTTGCAATAACGGATAAGGCAAACAGGAATCTTATTCCGAACAGGGTATTGATTCTAATCTCATTATTTTGTCTTATATTTTGACATTGATAAGCTGTATCACAAGCATTTATTAATAAGCAAAATATTCCAATCTTCAAAAGAGGTTGAATAACTGGAGGGCACTTATCATTCTCCAGATAATCATTTCCCAGGCATTAGTGGAATGTTCTGTAGTCATTCATGTTATGCTATAATAATATATAATGAAATTTCGAACTATCTAGAAGTAAGTTACTTAGTACGAAAGGCATTAATAAACCAGAACATTTAGTAGTAGGCTATGAGTGGAACAAATTTTATAAGATTCATACTACATTATACAGAGTCTTAGAACTCCCTACCAATATTCTAGGGTATTGTTCCTGGGTAAACACCATATCTAAATATCATATTTAAATTGTCCGGAAGTCCTTAGCTACTCACACAGCTGCCATTTTGTTTTTTCACTTATTATTTTTTATCTCAATAATGGTGAAACATATGGAATTGAAACTCTGCACCAACATTATGACAGCTAGACAAAGCGATTGAAATCTTATTTGTTATTAAGATTGGACCAATATTGACTGAGATATGGCAGCTTTAGTGATAGGTGAGCGCTGGAGGTTAATTGCACTCCTTTTTACCGTCTTTAAAATTCACACAAAATTATCTAAAATCGCTTAAAAATAACATGCAAAGCAGACGGAGACTGTTGCATTGTTGTAGCAGACTTTAGCCGAAAGCCCAGGATGCACTGCAACCAGCCTCCAGCGGTCACCTATAACTAAAGCAACCATATCTCACTGAATATTGGTCCAATCTTGACAAATAAGGTTTAAATAGATTTGTAATTAAATTTGCTAAAAAAAGTTGGTCTTGTAAAAGTTTCGTAATACCAACGGTTTCCGAGCTATTCAAGAAACAAAATTTTAAATGGCTGTCATTTTGTTTTTTTGGAATTGACAAATTGTCATAATTTTCTGTGGCTTTGTCTACTTGTCATAAATGTTGGTGCAAAGTTTCAATTCCATATGTTTCACCATTATTGAGATAAAGAATAATAAGTGAAAAAACAAAATGGCAGCTGTGTGAGTAGCTAAGGACTTCTGGACAATTTAAATATGATATTTAGATATGGTTTTCACCCAGGAACAATGCCCTAGAGTATTGGTAGGGAGTTCTGAAACACCCTGTATAGATGTAGATTACTATGTAGATTATGAGCTAGTTGAAACTGAATGATGAATCAACATATTCGCTGACATATCAATGTGAATAGTGTTCTATTTACTTGAACGGTTACTTGAACTAAGGTCTCCTTTCGTATTTTATCTACAATCCGTATAACAGTTTCTATGTTAATATGATGTGTAAAATAATTGTAAAATGGTATGGAATTAAATTGAATGATTTCCTTAATCACTGTTTGAAAATATTTAACTAACCTCTCTCCATGGGCGGAGTATTCAGCCATTGACAGTTGGTATCTCCCAAATTCTGCTGTTGCTGTGCCAATAGCCTGACAGTCAGGGCAAAAGTGATGAGCATCACTCCCAGCGGTATGTAAAAGCTCACTATGCTTCCGATCAGCTTGTAAACTGGATCGGGAATCTGACAGACTCCTTTCACTAGTACTTGGTTGTAGTCCTGTGGAGCACAAAATGAGAAGAAAATTATATTACAAAATAATATTGCAAATTGAATTTTTAAAGAAGGAATTAAATTTAAATTTGACCTTCTACCACTAAGCTAGATAGAGTTGCTACAGAGCGTGCCATCCAAATTGGCGTCTCACTGGAGCATGCGCGTTGATTGCTTTCTCCCACTACAGTGTCTGCTGACTCGCGGTACAGTAAATTTCAAAAGTTCATACAACTGGCAAACTCAGCTTTATAAGAAAATTCATATTCGCTTCGGTCACCTAGCAGTACTATGATGTTATTTGCTTCACTGACTGTACTAGACTTAGCGGCTGGAGGGGAAGCGTGGGGGGAGAGATTATCCATCTCTCTCGCACAGCCTCCCCTAGACGCCAATTTGGATGGCACGCTCTGTACCAGGTGAAGTGGTTCCTGGTAGCAAACATCATAATCATCTGATCAAACTACTGATTCTCTCAATAATTTGGAAACTTACTAACCTTTGGAGAATAACCTCTTTTAAGAGAAAAGAAGAAGAAGATAGAGAAAAAGAGTCTTAAACGTTGCATTGAGAAAGTTTAAAGGTAGTTTTTAGTGGAGACTACTGATTCTCTCAATAATTTGGAAACTTACTAACCTTTGGAGAATAACCTGTTTTTAAAAGGAAAAAAGAAGAAGATAGAGAAAAAGAGTCTTAAACGTTGCATTGAGAAAGTTTAAAGGTAGTTTTTAGTGGAGGCATAGGGTTTAGAGCAGACCTCCCAAAGTGGAAGTTTGATACCACGTCTATCGGAAAAATTCTATTTTTTTTCTCTTCTCCCCTTTTCTTCCTCTTCTTCTTCTTCTTCTTTTTTCTCCTTGTTGTTGTTGTTGTTGTAGTTGTTGTTGTTGTTGTTGTTGTTCTTCTTCTTCTTCTTCTTCTTCTTCTTCTTCTTCTTCTTCCCTGAAGAAGAAGAAGGAGAAGAAGGAGAAAAAGGTAAAGGAGAATAAAAAGAAAGTAAATCGAAAACAGAGGAAAAAGAATGATGATGTACTGGGATGGATTATCCTATGCAAAATATTGTTGCCGAAGGAAGAAAATTGCTTTTGGGAATTCAAAATCTTATCAGGCATCTTGAAAGCCAATATTTGGCGGACCGAATAAGCTAAGACAGACAGAATGAGTATCCACATAGAGTTCCAAAATGCAATTCCTTGAATAGGGCCTATTAAAGGGCTGTATGTACCAATATCAATAAATATTCAAGTAATATTGATAATAATCACTTTCACCCTGAGAGAAATTTTTTTAAAGGGTAGCTACGGAAAAACTGCAAGTGTAGGGTGATCCCCCTTGAGGAGATCAGAATTTTGAACCCCACTTTCATATATCTCAGATTTGTAGTTTACGGTCCTGTAGCGTTTCGTCCGAGTAGCGATTCGTCCGACAGCAATGTCTCAGGTAGTTTTGGGATAAGGCAGGATACCTGAAGGAGTAGTGTTTCGTTCGACAAAACTTTTGACAAATAATAACAAAAACAAGAATGTCTGCATTGGCATAATGCATAATAGAAACGATTTAGTGAATGGAGATTGAAAATGCGATTGATAAGTTAATAATAGAACTTCAAAGGTGAAACTATAACTCAACTTGAGAATTAATAGTCTCAGCACACTACTGTATATAATAAACTATAAAGTGCAGCTCAAGTATACAAAAATAGTTGAGGACTTTAAAGGTGTGATTATAGACTAAAATGTGATTATGGGGTTTAAGATTTCCTCACAAAATTGTATACAATTACAAGAAACGTATTATCAGCAGTTTTGAGTCAAAGGGGAGATAAAGGGAAGAAACAGGAAGCCTATTTTTGCATCACTATAATATGAACTAAGTGATTGTGAATTGGATTCGTGCATGTGAAAAACCTTTGAGGTGAATCCAAAGATACTTTCATGGAAAATGTCTTATTTTTTTGATAGGCCATTTTGTTTTTGAATCACATTAATCGTTGGAAAGGAAGTGTTTGCGTTTTGAGTTATGATCAGATAAGTGGAATTCAACTTCAACATCAACTTCAACTTCAACAACATCTGATAGGTTTATGGGGTCTAACCATTCCATTATGATAACAATCCAAACATATTTCAGAAACGGTGATTCAATCATTTATTGTGTTTTCCAAGACAAATATTTCTTCTATTTATTTATCCAGCAATGAAAATACTTCAACAATGCTTGACTGTGTCTAAAATTATTCCATGACTCGTAGCCTAATTTGCAAATCATGTAGCCTCCAAACTTCGCCTACTATCTCTTGATGAAATGAATGTCTCAGCTAGTTCTGAATTCGCCCGGTAGATAGCTGCAGTTACTGGGTGCTTTACAGCACAATTTTTACAGACACGCCTACAAGCTCCGCCTCTCTCCCCTTGGTCGGCAATGCACAACGCAGCTAGTACTGAATTCTGTCGTAAGACGGCAGCAGTTACTGGGGTCATTGAAGTTACAACTTTATTCAGCGGTCTAGATGTCAGAGGTGTTCTACCCAAAGTACAGTGACTATACCGGTCATAAAGAATGGTGCCAAAGAATTATTTCTTGACAAACATTTGACGCGGATCAGTTCATGATTGTTTAATTTAGGTTGTTTCTTGAACGCTGGTTTCAATAAAAATTCAATCTTCGCACCATTCTTTTATGATAACTCTATATTTATAGAGTCACTGTAACTCCTCCAGAATGGTTTGACTAATTTTGTTGTAATTTGGCATGATCATGGCCCAGATAAAGGTATTTTGTCAGATAAGGCTGATTCATTTGTTTCACAGTAGACCTTCGTCTTTGCCTTGAACATTCCAAATTCCAAAAGAATTAGTCAAACCATTCTGAGTTTCTTCTGGAGAAAAAAAAATGAAAAAAAAATTGCGACAAGGGGAGAAATAAAGCATTTTAGGATCAATGTTTACTGGAACTTTTTTCTTAATTTCAATGTCAGAAAACCACTCATGCAGTTTGTCGGTCTATTTTAGAAACACTCTGTAGAAGAGCTTCTATTCTCTCTGAACATTACAGGAGCTCTGTATACCTTTACATTACTTCTTTATAGATATATAGATATGTTTTAAGGGTTGTTGGATGGATTATACATTTCTATAGAGACCAGAGTAGGGGAGAAATCACTTTTCACGCTAGATTTATTTCAACTTTCATATTTTTATTCGACAGAAAGAAATGTTCCCGATAGAAGCGTTTTATCGATATGAATACCGTTTGCAAATGTACTTCAATGCGTTTTGCAGTGGTTTATTGGAAGTCCTCTTATGTTCTGTTGAGTATCGTTTCGGTACAGTTGGGGAAAAATGAGAGGAGTGGAGAAAGAAGGAAGAAGAAGAGAGAGATAGAGAGAGGAAAAGGACTAAGGAAGGAAGAGGAGGGGAAGAAGAGATCGAAATTCAGTGAGAAAAAAAGAGAGAGAGAAGTGGGTAGAGGAAAAGGAGAAAAGTTGGAAAAACTGCTGTTGAAAATTATTGTTGGTAGTAAAAGAGTTTGATATATGAAAAGATCAGCTGTACAACTGATATGTAAAATATTGACTGACTAATACAAATAACAAACTATGTATTCATTCACGTAAATAAAGCCTTACATTGGACAACTAATTAAGGTCTTTCATTTTAGAGTTGTAAAAACTGAGAGAGTGAGAAAGGATGATGAGACGAAGAGACAGACATAAAAATAAATGAAAGTGAGGAGGGAAGAAGAAAAAGAAGAAGAAGAAGAAGAAGAAGAAGAAGAAGAAGAAGGAAGAAGAAGAGGAAGGAAGAAGAAAAAGAAAAAGAAGAAGAAGGAAGAGAAGAGAGAGTCATGGCGAGGAACAGGAAAAAGAGAAATCAAGAGATTTTCTTATAGAAACGATGCTGTTTAGGATACTGTTGGTTTGAATTTTTATGAAGATTTATCTGAATATTGTTATTTTCATATGTAAGTTTGCTTGATTTAGGTATTAGACACTACTCACATTTTGAAAACCGCCGCAGCATGTGTGCTTTTAAATGATGACGCTCAGACCAGCGCGATTCCAGAATCCGAAACTCGATCGCAGCGTAACTATAGCAGGATTCTTTTAAATTGTCAGAAACAGCTGATTGATGTACGCTCGTTTACTAACGTTAAATCAGCTGTTTTCTGACAAGTTAAAAGAATCCTGCTATACTTCGCTCTGCAATCCGACATGCTGGTTGCTGAGTGATTGAGTTGCGTGATTGCCAATTAATCGTAGGTGAATTTGATAGATTTTACGTACAGTAAATTGAGGTTTTAAAGTTATTCTAACCACAACAAACTGAGAAAGGAGGATTATTTGCTTTAAAAAGTAGTATTCCATTTTTCATTTTTTGGTTACTTAAACTTGTAAAATATCGAACATAAGTTATTCAACTCTAAAAATATTCAATTATCGATGATAGTGTGATAGTAGTCGATCGGCGACTGGCAACTAGAGTTGCGGAGCATTACAAGCAACTAAAGTCTCCCGGCTCCGGTCTTTCCGAAACTCCGCAACTCTAATCGTACGATTTCGGTTTCCAGGTGTGAGCAGTGCCTATTTTTCAATATTGGAAAGTATTGTTCTGTGCTGTGTTTTTGTGTTATATACTTTTTGAACTTTATAAAATCAAAAATAATTTTTTAATGTCCAGATGTCTGTTTTCTAAGTTAAACAAACTGCCACTATGTTTTATCAAGGGATAATTGTTATGTTGGTGAAACATATGGAATTCAAACTTACTGGGACTCCCACTATTAAAAGCCATACGCTAAATAAATAAATAAATATTGGGAAATATTTCTAATGAATGGTGTGCAAGTAGAGTAGAATTTAAAATATTTTATTAATTTTCTTATTTTTAGAATTTTAGAATTTCTTAATTTTAGAGGATAAATTATGGCGCCTGTTGAAACCCATTGAAAACGTTGGAAAGTAGCGTTAAAACTAACCTTAGAATAGCGTAAACTTAATTAATTATGGCGCCTGTTTAAACCCATTAAAAACGTTGGAAAGTAGCGTTAAAACTAACCTTAGAATAGCGTAAACTAAGCGGAAGACACATGGCGATAGACAGCAGCCAGACGAAGGCGATTTTCAGCACGACCCTGCGTCGCGTCTTGTTGCGACCGAATTTCATCGGATAGCGCAGACTGAGGTAGCGGTCCACGCTGATAGTGCACAGGTGCATTATGGAGGCCGTGCAAAACAGGACATCCAGCGAGATCCATGTTAGGCAGTAGACGGGTTCCAAGGGGAAGCTACCTGTGAAAAAAGAGAAGAAAATTAATGTTTTAGTGAGAAATGAACTTGGGAGAATTCGATAAAGCGAATGGGAGGTATAGAAATCACACATTTAGGGCCGGTTCATGAGCTCGTGATTTAGCCAAGTCCTAGACTAAAACGGGTGGCTGCCGTAGCATCGACAAACGTTTGTCTCGACAGGTTAGTGGGTTAGCAGCATAGAGCCCTCAGTACATAATATCGAGGCTAACGTTTGTCGATGCTACGGTGGCCACCCGTTTTAGTCTAGGACTTGGCTAAATCCCGAGCTCATGAACCGGCCCTTAATTATATATATATATATATATATATATATATATATATATATTTATTTTTTCTGAAGGTGATTCCCATATAAGAATTCCAAGGTGATTCCTATCTATCTATCTAATGCCAAGCGTCAAAGCAAAGGAATGTCACAGTAATATTTTTGTTTGGAGAAAGTGCAGTATAAGGCTAGGCGTACACCGATAAGTCAAGACAAGACAAGACGAGTTTAGTCACATTTAGAATAGAATATTTCACCAGAAACAATAATCACAAAATAAATTTCCAAAAATAAAATACAATTGTATAGAAATTTTCAAGAATTTCTTTTTTTTAACCTTAGTCTACTTAAAGTAAAAATTAAAACTAAAGATGATAACCCATTTATTAGAAGCAAGGTAAAATTATTACAGCATACAAACTACTTATTGAAATTCATGAAAATAATCAAAACCGCATGAAAAATAACAATAAAGCTTTCCAGTGAAATAAACTACTGGCTTGCAAAGTGACAAAGTCACTTGAAGGCAAGCAATCACAGTACTTCACATAGTTGCTTATGAAGCAACACACACCGATTAGTCATTGAATCAGTGTGTGCTGCTTCATAAGCATTAAGCAACTATGTTAATTACTGTGACGAACGTGACTAATCTCCTCTTGTCTTGTCGTGACTAACCGGTGTACGCCTAGCCTTAGTGTCCTGGATTCTTTTTGTAGAAAGTGATTGCTATATTTTCATGTTCTGATGAAAAAAGTCCACAATCATTTCGTACAAAACATCCATCAATAATCATAAAGATCAGCATTTTACAATTTCCACTGATTTTACTGATTTCCACTGAATTTTTTGGAATTCCTTTGAAGAAAAACCTTGAAACAAATCGAGAGTCATTGTACAAAACTCGAATCTCACTAAACTTCTTAAGCGTTGAAACTCACAAAGCTGTAACCTCAAATCATCAAAACAATTCTGACAACTAGAAAGCTGTCATTAAGATCTTTCGCAAGTTTTACATGAAATCTGTGGGGAGCTCTAAGACTAGTGTAGAAGTTCAGATAACTTCTATTACAAGTGCTGAGTTATATTTTATGGTTAATTGCTCAAATGGTGGAGCGACGTTTCGCGGGAGAGAGTGGAATGCGAAAGTTGCATCGGGAAGAAATTATTGGAGCGTGACAGTGCTAGTCAAAAGGCTCTTCGGAGAGAATGTCTTTGATAAGAAAGTTGAGAGGAGAGGGGAAGGTGATAAGGGGGGGAGGAGGAGGTAGAGAGGGGGAGAATGATGATGATGATGACGAGGAAGGATGGTCATGAAGAGGATAGAGATAGAGACAAATGGAGAGAGAGAGAGAGAGAGATAGAAGATAGAAGATAGAAGAAAGAGAAAGATGGAACAAGGGAAAAAGGAGACGTAGAGGAGATTGAAAATTCTCGAGGAGATTGTTGAATAGTAATTAGTCTATATGTGCATAATTTACTGAATCATTTTTGTATGAAATATTATTGTACTTTTGTGAATAGAAATTGGTTGATAAGTGGGTTTTTGGAGGTTGAGAATGAGGAAAAAGAATAAAAAAGAAATTGAAGGGGATTAAAAGAAGAGAAGATTAAGAGAATGTAAGAAAGAGAAAAAGAGAGAATCAAGAGCAGAGAGAGATTAAGATTTACTTTCCCAGAAAGGGTAAGAGTGGGAAAGGGTATCTACACTCACAGGAGAAAAAGGTAAGAGAGATGAAAAGAAAGAGATACAGGATCAGAGAGAGACACTAAAATTTACACTCACAGGAAAGGTTCTGAAGAATCTTATAGGATGAAGGAGAGGGATATAAAAAAGCTAGATAAGAGAAAAAATATAGATGGATAGCTAGAGAGTTAGATAAATGAGAGAAAGTAGGATAAGAACAATGCGAATAAGAGTGAGTTCGAAGAGAGAGCAGAGGCAAGAGAGAAAAATGAGATGGGAGATTATCACTTTTGGCAAAGGTTAGGAAAAGTCTTTAGTTGTTCATCAGGCAATGCTGACTATGACAGGCTGTGCACCCAATCCGGAATAATTATGAAGAATGAAACAAACTTCCAAGAAAACTTTATGGCACTCTTTCTTCTCCTTCTTCATCGTTTCCTCCTTTGTCTTCTCTTCTTGTTTGTCTCCGCCTACCTCTTTCTTTATTTTTAACTTTTCTTCTCTCTCGCCGGTTACCTTCCTTTCCTTGCAATATAATATCTACACGAGTATTATTATTACAGTATCTTAATCAGCATGTTTCCAGGAATTGTGTATTTAAAGCCTCTAAAGGGCTTTAAACTGATCCCTCACTTTTTCTACTTCTTCTTCTTCTCCTTTCTCTTCTTCTTGTGGCTGTGTTTGATAGCTCGGTGAGAGCGGTTGCTGAGTGATCATGTGGTTAAGTCACTAACATTCAACACTGCTATTGGATGGGTGACCAAAGAAAAAGGCGAGTTACCTACCCGTAAGGGTCTACCCACCGATAAAAGGTCATACAAACAATCATATGTTTTTATTTTTCTTCTTGTTCTCCTTTTCCCTCTTCCTCTTCTTCTTCTTCTTCTACTATCTCCTCCTCCTTCCTCCTCTTCTTCTTCTTCTTTTTCTTCTTCTTCTATTCTTCTATCTTTCCTTCTTCCTTCTTCTCTTCACTTCTTCTTCTTCATCATCTTCTCCCTCCTTGTCCTCCTCTTTTCTACTCCTCCTTCTCCTCCTCTTCCTCTTCCTTTTCGCCACCACCATCTACTCCTTCTCCTAATCCTTCTTATTTTTCTTCTCCTCCTCCTCATCCTCCTTATCCTGTTACTCCTCCTTCTCATCCTACTCCTCCTCCTCTCCCTCCTGCTCCTCCTCATCCTCCTTATCTTTCTCCTTCTCTCCTTTCCTCCTTCCTCTCTCCTCATTTTCTCCACTTCCTTTTCCTTCTCTCATCTTCCTCCTCCTCCTCCTCCTCACCACCACCTTCTTCTTCCTCCTTCTTTCTTCTTTTCTCCACCTCCTCTTCTCCTCCTTTCTCTTCTTCTTCTTCCTTCTTCTTCTTCTTCTTCTTCTCCTCTTCTCCTCCTCCTCCTTCTTCTCTCCTTCTCCTCCTCACTTCTTCTTCTTCTTCTTCTCTTATTTCATCTTCCTCCTCCTCCTCTCCTCCTCCTCTTCCTCTCTATTCCTTTTCTTCCTCTTCTCTTCTTTTCTTCTCTTCTTCTTCTCCTCCTCTTCTTCTTTTCTTATTCTTCTCCTATTCTTCTTCTTGTTTCTCTTCTTCCTCCTCCTCTTCTTCTCCTTCTTCTTTACTCCTCTTCTTTTTCTTCTTCGGGTTCTTGCTCTTCTTCTCCTCCTTCTTCTTCTTCTACTTCCCCTTCTTCATCTTCTTCTTGCTATTCTTCTTCTCTCTTGTTTTTCTACTTCTACTTCCTCCTCCTCATCTTCTCCATCTCCCCTTTGTCCTCCTTCTTCTCCTTTCTTTTCCTCTCTCTTCGTTCTGCATCATCAGCGGCGGTCGAAGTCTCTCTGGAGACCCGTTGTGAGACGGGGGCAAGAAGTGGAAACTTTTGATTTGAAGTTGAGGCAGCCTCAAACCGCTTGAGTTGTTAACCGCCTCCCAACTTGTAGCCCTGTCATTAATATGCGTTAGTAACTCACATTAACGCTATTCGATCCGACGCCCTCTTTAACATTCCGTTAGACAAAGGTTGAGTTGCAATCCTTAGATTACTGTTCTAATCTTTTTGATTCGGGTTTAGATTGTTAGTGGAACTTCTGTATTCTGCATTCTTTTTTACCAATAATTACAAATCTGAGTTTGAATCTTACTGAGGAAATTTCTTGTTATCTCCACAATTAGGCAAGGCGTACACCGGTTAGTCAAGACAAAACAAGACGAAATTAGTCACGTTTAGTCACAATAATTCACATAGCTGCTTATGAAGCAGCACACACCGATGCTAGGTTAGTCAAGACAAGACAAGACGACATTAGTCACAGTACTTCACATAGCTGCGATTAGTCATTGTTCCGGTGTGTGCTGCTTCATAAGCAACTACAGTATGTAAATTACTGTGACTAAACGTGACTAATTTTGTTTTGTCTTGTCTTGGATAACCGGTGTACGCCTAGCCCAATCGGTGTGTGCTGCTCCATAAGCAGCTATGTGAATTAATGTGACTAAACGTGACTAATGTCGTTTTGTCTTGTCTTGACTAACCGGTGTACGCCTAGCCTTACTGAATTGTGTAGTTCTCTCACCAATTCTTGAATAAAGATGTAATTAAATATTGATATGAGTTTGAATCTCAGTAAGGTAATTTCTAGTTATATACTATTATTACAGCCTATATCAGGCTACATTATCAGAATAGTACACTACTCATGTCCAATTATTTCCTTCATACAATAAAATAAGTTTATGATAATTTCCAATTGCACTTATAGTCAATCAATTGAAATGCTGCTTGAATGTATTGTTGTTCAGTTACCTTGTTGAGTACAAAATGACTGTCAAAAACAGGTTACTGTATACTGTCATGAGTTGCACTTATAAATAGTTTCAACTCTGTACATGTTCCTGACTCCAAAGGAAGGAGAATAAATCTCAACCAAGCAATGCTCATCTTTGTAATCAGATGTTTGAAAAAGTGACTTTAGAAAACCAGCAGTAAACAAGCTGCTGATGTTCTTTCAGGTAGAAAAAAAGTACTAAGATCTAAGATTCTAAGTACTTGGATCAAATTTTTTGAAGAGGATCCAGTTCATCGACATTCTTTTCACCTTCTTTTGATCTTCTTTTATCTCCTTGATCTTTGTTTCATCCATTTTAACAAACTAATTTGATTTTTACCTTCTTATTATTAACCATAATAATTATCTTCTTCGCCTTGCTCTTCATCAATTCTACACTCATCCTCTTCTTCTCCTCCTCATCCTTTTCCTTCTTCTGCTTTTTCTTCCTCTCCATCCTCATTCTCATCCTTGTTCTTCTTCTACGTCTTCTTCGTTTTCTTCTTCTCATCTTCTACTCCTTGTTTGTAGCCTTTTTCTTGATTTTCTTCCTTGTCTTCTTCCTTTTCCGTTCTTATTTTCCTTCTTCCAGACCTCCTCCTCCATCTTCATTCTTCCCTTTTTCTTCTCCTCACCTTCTCCCTTCTTCTTCTCCTTCTCTTCTTCCTTCCGCCTTCTTCTACTTCTCCTTCGTCCTCCTCCTTCTCCTTTTTCTTCTTCTTCTTCTCCTTCTTCTTCTTCTTCTTCTTTCTTCTTCTTCTTCTTCTTCTTCTTCTTCTTCTTCATTCTTGTTCTTTTTCTCCTCCATCATATTTCCCCATTTTTCTTCACCTAGCTGTTCACCTTCTCTTTCACCTTCTCACCACTCCATTCAGGCTGATGTATTTTAATTTCAAAAGCTGTCCGAAAGCCAATTAGCCGTTTCATTGAAAGTACCCCGGCCAGGCCACCCAGGCGACTCGCTACTTTTGTTTTAGTTAATCATCCCCTCTCTAACCCTCACCCCTCCCCCTCACCAACCCCCTCTGGCAACAGGATGCAGCCACTAATGAATATTCTCCCTCCTTGGAAATTATCTTCAAGCAAGATGACTCCTTTCGCAGCCCTTACCCACTTCCTGGCTTAGACAGTATCTCAATTTGCTTTTTTCATCGCACATCTTCAGAGTTCCTTAATCTCCATTTTTGAAGGGCACTCACTTTTAACAATCTATATAGCTTAACAGTCTTTTATATACGAGTGAATTTTGTTTTTAACATCCTCACAAACAAAATAAGTTTATTCATAACACCATAAAGGCTCCCATCTATTTACAGTTCTAACTGCAGTCCGGGACTCTCAATTCAAACTGTAAACGAAGGACTGTAAAATCATGATTTCATGTCGTAATCATGTATAACATAACCACTTTTCTATTTGAAAAAATGAAGTTAGATTCAATATGGCGGATAAAAGAGGGCGGACCAGATTTTTGAAGTCACAGGAAAGTAGTATTTTCAATTTTAGTACGATCCCCAATGTCACCTACTGTCACATTACCTTCGTATAAGAAAAATTGAGCCGCTCCCATAATTTTCACCAACCCTGTATAAGTATAAATGTTTATTGGAGTTATTGCAATAACAAATAACTAATACGAAATGAAATACATTAATTCCAAACTTTTTGATGTGCGCGACTTTATGAACGTACTATATAATGTGCTCTTATAAAACTGTATAAAACTCTGTATAAAAATACAGATATATGAATTCATTCATAGATTTCCTGAATGATGAAAATAAGTGATGGGGTTTTCAATGATCTTTCAGGAAACAGGAAGCTTGACAAATAAGTAATACATTTTGCATAAATGAAGACGAAGTCAACAAGACGATTAGTCACGTTTAGTCACAATACTTCACATAGTTGCTTGAAGCAACACACACTTTTGCGTCTGTGTACGCTGTCAGTAATAAATAAGTGAAACTTTAACAACTTTAAAGTACTGTGACTAAACGTGACTAATATCGTCTTGTCTTGTCTTGACTAACCGGTGTACGCCTCGCCTGACAATTTGTTTTTGGTTCAATCGATACACATCCTATCAAAGCTTGATCATCTATCAATCTAGATTTGAAAAATTGTAATTCTTGAAATAAGCCGAATCTTGCGCTGTTCATTTTATTCTAGTTAGTTACTTTCAAATCATCTTCCAAATCCGTTCAATCTGTTTTCGGAATTTTCACACGCGTCTCTCACGTGCCCGCACCCGCACCTCGTATTGCATAGTGGAAGTTTGCACGCCTAGTTGGGTGACAGACACTGTATTACCCACCAACCTGATTATGATTAATGGTCGGCGACCTCACAAACCCTTCTCCTCTACCTGTTTCTTCTTCCTCCCCTTCTTCTTTCTTGTTCTTTTTCTACTCCTTCTTATTATTCTTCTTCTTCTCCTTCCTTTCTTTTCTTCTTCTTCTTCTTCTTCTTCTTATTCTTCTTCTTCTTCATCTTCTTCTTCTGCTTCTTCTTCTTCTTCTTCTTCTTCTTCTTCTTCTTCTTTCTTCTTCTTCTTCTTCTTCTTCTTCTTCTTCTTCTCTTCTTCTTCTTCTTCTTCTTCTTCTTCTTCTTCTTCTCTTCTTCTTCTTCTTCTTCTTCTTCTTCTTCTCTTCTTCTTCTTCTTCTTTTTCTTCTTCTTCTCCTTTCTTCTACTCCACTTTTTCCTTCAAATCAATTTTCGTCTTTCTTTTCCTTCTTCTATTCTCTTTTTCTCACAGTTCCCATATTCTTCTTCTTCTTCTTCTCCTTCTTCTCCTTCTTTCTCCTCCTTTTCATTCTTCTTCTTCTTCTTCTTTTCTCTCCTATTCTTCTTCTTGTTCTTCTTCTTCTTCTTATTTTTCTTCTTCTTCTTCTTCTTCTGTCTTTCTCTTCTCCTCTTCTTCTCCTCCTCCTCCTCCTCCTCCTGTTCTTCTTCAGTCTTTATTCTTCTCTTCACATTCACTCTTTAATTTCCGTTATTTTCAAGCATCTCTGTCACCCATTCTCCTTTCATCTTTTTCTTCTTCCTTTTCCTTATTTTTCACGTTTATTCTCTGCACAAACTAATCTCATCCAGAACCACTATTTTATATTCCAGGTTCCGTTCTTTCTCTCTTCTTTCTCCCACACTCTCTCACATTATCTTACTCTCATTCTATGTTTCTCATTCTCTCACCATTATAATACCGTCCACCCTTCCTCTTACCTCTCCTTTCCTTCTCATCACATCCTCTCTTTCACTCTCCCTTCTCCACTATCTCTCACTTTCCATCTCTCTCTCTCTCCTCCCCCAATATATTTTCTCTCTCCATTCTTCCCACTCTTTCTCACTTTCTTCTTCTTCCTTTCACCACAATTTGCGTTCAACTTGAAGAAGTTTCGCCTCCGCTTGCCTGCCTGTCATGCTTTGAATTATGATTAATCGCTGGCAACCCCCCACCACTAACACCCACTCAACCCCCCCACATCTAAAACGTTTGCACCCGGGGCACTGAAATTTACCCTTTGCGAATTCATTATCCTCTACAGTATATGATTATTTTACTCACTGGGTTGTATATACTTCAATTGGTTAAATGAGGATTTGAATAATTGATGGTAGATCACTTGCAATACCAAGTAAGGTATTGAATATAGAGGATTTTCTGTGTATTAGTGAAGGTGACATTGTAGCAGTTATCCATACTGAATAAAAACACTTGAAGTTGTCAAAACCACATATTCAATAAAACAACGAGATACCGGTTTCGGTTGTTACACCATTATTAATCTCTGGTCATCTAAAACTAAAATACAGAATTTATACTCGTAAACGAACGCTGCAATTGGGAGTTGAACGGCCTATCAAGGTGAACGTCTGCCATTGGCCTAGATATAAGCTCCTCCCACAATGGGCGGTTCTACAAACGTCAGAATAGCAATGGCAGTTCAAACAAGTAACAAATTTAAAAAAAACCCAATAGATATTCACAAGACATAAATGAAATACATAAGAATGCTTGGAGAGAACACTGTGGAATAAAAAGGAATAAAATTCATTAACAAATAAACTTAGATCTGTGATAAAACTAGATTTGTGGTGTTGTACTGATTGAAATGAATCTGATCATTTGAACTGTTATTTGAATCATTCCTGGTTCTTTTGAAAGTCCCCAAAATGTTAAATTGTTTGCCTTTGCTATTCATTATATTGTTTGTGTTCAGCAAAGTTAGAATCCCCATTCTGTTTATTCCAATCTCTAATATGATCTTTTACTCTCTTTTTGAAATACTTTTAGCTATTTCAAGTCCTTTTTTTAGAATATTAAAGAAGGTACTGAAGGATAGAGAGACTATTTTTAATGTTAGAAAAGTTATCAATGTCGATCTTGAAGGAAGTTTGACGAACAAGTAAATATTTATATAATTCCTTATGAGATGGAATTCAAATCAAATTCAAATTCTTTATTTATTCCACAAAAAAATACATTTTTACAATAAAAAATACATTTTATAGTTTTGCAAATACGTCTTGGTAATGAATTGAGGATTGACATTTTTTCTCATGAACAATCAGTGTTACCTCCAGATGGATACTCAGTGGACCGTAGAGTACGATGGCAAAGTAATAATATCTCACTATCTATCTAATGCCAAGCGTCAAATTAAATGAATCTGATTATAACCTGTAACACATATACTTTCACATGTGATTCAAAAACTGTTTGGAAACATGTTTACTTTTTTTAAATGCAATTACAGGTTTCCAAACAGTTCTGTGACGTCACACCTTTACCTACCTAATTCAATCTACCTTGGCCACTCAAACTTCCAAGCTATTTGAATAGTACACACCTTAGTTAAGGGAGGAATTCACTAGCGTTGATCGTATAGCAGCCGATTTAGGTCCGGAAGCACCGTACACATTATTAACGTAAAACTGTCCTAATAATTCCCAACAACTGACCCTGACTCTGGGGGATATTCCAACCCCCCAACCCTGTGGAAAGGGGAGGTTGAAACCCAATTTTAACCTCCCATACCCCTTAGAGTGGGGGAAACAGCACTGCACCTGTTGCTTCAGTGAAGGGGATTTCCAAATTTATACAAGGTCCACAACCCCCTCCACACTGTAGCACGTTATCCCTATTGGGTTTCAGTGGAGCATTGTTCTCCTTCTCTCTCAGTCTTTCTCTTTTCCCTCTTTCTCTTCTTTGTTATTATTTGTTCTACTTTGTTATAATTCTCTTTCCATATTCTCTTTCTCATCCTACCACTTTCTCCCGATTGGGTCTCTCTTTTCACGTCAGTCATCTTTCTCTCTTCTAATTTTACTTCGTTCTTTCTCCCGGTCCTCTTTCCATTCTCTTCAGTATTCCTTTTCCAATCTCTTCTCTCCATATTCTTCATCCCCTCTTCTGGCTGTTCAACTTAATCTTCGACTTTCTAATCCTCGTCTTTCTTATTCCTCCCTTCCTCCCCGCTTTTACCTTTAATCTTAATATTCAATACTATAATAATATTTAATACTTCTATTCAAACTTGGAAATAGTTTGAGTTGAATTGGTTCAATTAAGTTACATAATAAAATTGTTAACTCATGTGCTGCTATTTTATCATTCTGTTGTTTACTTTGTTTAATATGTATGTAATTATTTCAAGGTGTATTTTGTATTGTATTTTTGTGCAATGGGTCTTCTCAGACCCAGTACAACTAATAAATAAATCAATCAATCAATCTTCTTGCTAGCTCTACTATTCAAGTCAAATTATTTTTTTTCTGTGACATAATATTAATTTTCACATCTCTCTCATTAATCTATTTTAGTTGTTCCTCTGTTATTCCTTTTCTTCTCCTTCTTCTTTCTCTTCTTCTTCTTCTTCTTCTTCGTCTTCTACTTCTTCTTCTCTCTTTTCTTCTTCTTCTTCTTCTTCTTCTCCTCCTCCTTCTTCTTCCGTCCTCTCTCTCTGTGTTTTTCCTACTTCTATTTCGCTCTCTCACTTCAACTAAGTCGTCATTTCTCCTATCAAATTTACTATTTCTTTATCCTTTCTCCTAAATTCTCACTCATACACTCTTCTCTCTTCCTCTCCCTCCCTCTCTTCTCTCTCTCCCTCCCTCTCTTCACTCTTCCTCTCTCCACTCTCTCTTCCTCTCCCCCCTCTCACTCTCCAACTCTCCTTATCACTCTCTCTCACCCTTTCCGCTGTCTGGTTTATCCCTTCTATACCCCTCAATTCTCTCCACAGTTTCAACTAAATCATCATCCCACCCACCATTACCCCGATTCACACTCAATCATCCAACACAAAAACCTGCAGCTATCTCGCTCGTTTGCCAAAACAATTATTTATTTGACAACCGCATGTGAGTTGTGGGCTGGAACTTACCGAATTTTCAGTCTGGTTTCCAGGTAAGCTCTCCTGTTTTTTGAGTAAGTGAAATGTGGGTTGGAGCGTACATGTTTTCAAAACTTGTTTTTTCTCATATCACGTTGTAAAGCTTTGTTTGGTAAATTTGTGCTTCACTCATGTTACTGATTTCCCAAAAAGAGTCAATAAACTTTGACTGACGTTGAAATAACATAATAATATATGACGAGTTTACTCCGTGCAGCGCAAAGCTGGTTTTTACCTTTCTCTTCTTCAAACTTTGTAGTTTCTAAGTTTTGCCAAAAAAGTCTCATATTATGAGTGTACACTTCTTAGGCTAGCTTTGGACTTTCAGAGTGAGTTCGTCATTTCCCTGCTTCATGAGATTTTTATAACTTCATAGAGTAGCTCCATCATTGTGAAACCTTATTCTATTATTGAGAAAACATATAATTCTTCCAAGTTATAAAATGTTGATCCAAAACAAATTAACTACATTTTATTCATATCATCGAGTAACGTATTAAACAAACCTAAACTCTGTACTCCTGAACTATGTGTCCTACAATATTCGTACTATCAAATAGGCTATATGAGTTCTAAAATTAAAAAAAAATGTTTTCTTCAAAAAACTCTTACCTAAATATTCAAAACTGAACTCTAAACATCAAATTTCATTTTTCGAAGTCCACTCCTGAATGAGTTCCCCTTACTATCAAATATCATTCCCACAACTTATAAATGTTGATTTACTAACTGAGTAAACTTTGTATTCATATAGACCATCGAATATCATCTCCATTCAGAAACTCATAACAGATTCCACATGAAAACAAGTTTTACTTTGAAGAGGATTTGAGCCGTACTCCAATGACCGTTGAAATGGAATTAGGGACCATTCGAGTTCACAGCAATCATGATTAGATTGCCGCTCGCGTTCATGTGAATATGAATCACTGTAACTTGTGACGTGCCGCTTGCAACTTGCCACTTGCTACATGCAACTTGCTACATGCTGCTGGTCCTTCACAAACAAATCGCCATTCGCAACTTTAAAAAAAGTTGCCTTTTCCTTTTTTCTCTTAAGTCCTCTTCTCTTTATTCTTTTCTTTTCTTCTTCTCTTTTTCTTTCCTTTCTTCTTCTTCTCTTCTTCTCCTTCTTCTTCTTTCTTCTCTTCTCCTTCTTCTCCTTCTCTTCCCTCTTCTTTGCTTCCTCCTCTTCTCCTATTCTCCTTCTCCATTTCTTCTCCTTCTTCTTTCTTTCTCCTCTCTTTCTCTCTCCTTTGATTCTTCTCCTCCTTCTTCTCTTTCCTCCTCTTCTCCTCTTCTTCTTCTCCTCCTTCTTTTCCTCCTTCTTCTCTTCTCCTCCTCCTCCTTCTCCTCCTTCCTCTTTCTCCCCTTCTCCTCCTCCTCCTTCTTCCTCATCTCTCTTTCCTTCCTTTCCTCTTCCTCCTTCAACTCCTCCTCCTTCTTCTCCTTCTTCTTCTATCTCCTCCTTCCTCCTCCTTCACCCCCGCATCATCTCTCTCTTCCTTCTTTCCTCTCTTCCTCTTCTCCTTCTTCTTCTTCTTTCCTTCTTCTTCTCCTCCTCCTTCTCTTCTTCTCCTTCTTCTCTTCCTTTTCCTTCTTCTCCTCTTTCTCTCCCTCATCCGCCATGTCTTCCTCCCTCTTCTCACACCTACCCACCACTTTTACATTCTCCATCTTGTTCTTCACTCGCGTTTTTGCAACCCATAACCTACCTCTGGCCTCTTGCATCCAGCATCCATCAACTTGCCTCTTTCAACTTGCCACTTGCAGCTTGCCGCTTGCAAAATGTTTGAGATAGTTAATGAAATCACACAGTCCAATGTGCTAAGCTGCAGTTGCCGACTCGCCATTCACTCTGATTTGATCTCTTTCCTCCTGTTACAACTTAATTGCAAAAGCACCTGTGCTGCCGACAAATTTTGATGGAGCCCACTACTCCTCCTCTTCTTCATCTTTTCCTCCTCCTGTTTCGTCGTCTTCCTCTCCTTCTTCTTCTCCTTTTTCTTCTTCTTCTTCTTCTTCTTTTTGTTCTACTTCTGCTTCTTTCTCTTCTTCTTCTTCTTCATCATCTTCTTTTTCTCCTTTTTTCTATTCTTTTTTCTGATCTTTTCCTTCTTGTCTTCTTTTCTTTTTTCTTCTTTAATCCATCTCCATTAATATCAATAAAATAATATTAATTTTGCACACCTTTACTCAGAATCGTTATTAAAAAATAAGTATATTAGGAATATAATTTATTACTGAATTGATGTATAATTTGTCTTATATACATTTTTCCATATTTCCTTAATTAATATGATATAAAGATTGTTGATGTAGAAAAAAGTGAAAACATAGAACAAGGATAGAAAAAGAGAGTAATAAGAGAAAAGAGATAAAAAAATGAGGGAAGAAGAAGTTCTCTAGAACAATCTGGTTGAAACCCATTCACTGAGGTTGGATTCCACTCAAACCTCTCCTCTCAATTCGATGGTATTAAACCATCAGGCAAAAAATGTCCAACCTAAGCGAGAATCGAACCCGGTACCCTGAGGATGTAAAACGCCTCGAGTGTCGGCCGCAAAACCGCATCACCATTACAAGGCCTGTCTGCAAATGGAACACGCCGGAGAAATGGAATTCGAATTTGGGGTGGAAGGGGGATGGAGGGGTTGGAAGGGGGGAGGGAGGGTGAAAGAGAAGGAGAGAGAGAGTGAGAAGGGTAGGAATACTAGGAGAATGTAGAGGAGGAGGAGGAGGAGGAGAAGAAGAAGAAGGAGCTGAAGAAAAAAGTGAAAAAAAGAGAAAAGAATGAAAAAGAAGAAGAAAAGAAGAGAATAATAAGCGAAATGAGAGAAATGGAAAGTGAAGGGTAAGAAGGGGAAAGAAAAGGAGGGAAAAGAAGGAATTGAAAGAGAAAGAGGAAAAGAAGATAAGATAGCAAAATTGCAAAAAAAGAAGTATAGGGAGAAGAGAGAATTCAGAGAGAGAAGAAAGTAAAAGGTATTGAGGATAAGGAGGAGATTGTTGTTGTGAAGAAGAGGAAGAAGAAGAAGAAGAAGGAAGGACAGGAATTGGGGAAAAGAGATAAGACAGCGAAAATGGCGGAAAAGAAGTATAGGGAAAAGAAGAGAGAATTAAGAGAATGCAGAAAGTAAAAGATGTTGAGGATAAGGAGGAGATTGAATGAGAAGAAGGAGAAGAAGGAGAAGAGAATAGAAGAAGAGGAAAGAGAAGAAGAGGAAAGACAAGGAGAGAAAGAAGAAGAAGGAGAAGAAGAGAAGAAGAAGAAGAGGAAGAAGAAGAAGAAGAGAAGAGGAGAAGAAGAAGATGAGAAGAAGAAGCAGAAGAAGAATAAGAGAAGAAAAGAAGAACAAGAACAAGAATAGAGGAGAAGAAGAAGAAGAAGAAGAAGAAGAAGAAGAAGAAGAAGAAGAAGAAGAAGAAGAAGAAGAAGAAGAAGAAGAAGAAGAAGAAGAAGAAGAAGAAGGAGACGAAGGAGAAGAAGAGAGGAAGGAGGAGAAGGAGAAGAGGAAGATGAAGAAAAAAAAGAAAAAGAAGAAGAGGAAGATGAAGAGAAGAAGAAAAAGGAAAAGAAGAGGAAGAAGAAGAAGAAGAGTGAGAAATCAGGGAAGAAGGATGGGAGAGTGCAGCGGAAGGAGAAATTGCCGTCTAAATAGATTATTGCTCCTGAGAAGTGTTACTCAGAGAGCTAAGCAGTTCTGGAGAATCGATGAGTGATTGGTACTTTAACACTCTCCTTTCTCTCTCCCTCTCTTTCTCATTCTCCATCTCTCTCTTTCTTCCTCACCGTCATCCTCCAATCAGCATTTAGTAAACCTCAGTAGTAGACAATACAGGTGGATCTCAAAGCAAGATTCTATCGCAGTGATCTTCTTGGATGTAACTAAAGCGTTTGATCTATTTCATTGCATTAGTGATCAGACAATATTATCAACTAATGATTACGGTTAATAATTGATGAAAATGGTGATCCTCTCTGATGTGGCAAGTAGATTGCCAACAGATGTGTTTGATGTAGCTAAAGGGTTCGATATGTCGTATTTGAAATAGTGATTAGGAAATGATTATCAACAAAATGATTTTGATTGATATAATTAACGTATAATGTAATTGAAATTTGTACTTCTTATAAATTATTCATAGACATCACGAATTTTTCATCTTTAACGGTAATAGACCTTATATTTGTATCAATAATTTATTCAATGATGTACAAATAATACTAAATGAAGTTAATAATGATAATTAACTAGTATGTTAGTAATTTATACAGTATAGGCCTAATTTATATTAACAATTACAGGGAATCACAGCTAGCGCACAAGCTATAAATTTATAAGTTTTTATACCAGATACATACTAGATAATATTCTAGCTACAGTACCAATATAACGTACTTTGACACTTCATTCATATTAATTCAACGGTTTGAGAAATAAGGATCAATTATTTATTCTAAGTAAATTTGAATCTTGGGCCATGACCAAGAATCTTGAATGTTGCCCATTGACCATATCTCTGAAATTCTATTTCAAATGTTTTTGAAATGTTATAATTAGATTTTGTTATTGAAGTAATTGAATACGTTGAGTATTGTTTTATATTCCATAGATCGTGTAAATAACGTCTCAAACACTAAGCTACAATACCTTAAAAATGTTACCTGTTCACCATCTCACCGTTCAGATCTTACTCAGTTTTGTTAAACGTTTTACAGATTCGTAAAAACGAATTACTGTCCCATAATATAATTATCATGCTGTCCCCAAAAAATAAAATAATGTAAATACAGTAATATCCCTATTTGTGATAGTTGCTGATACTGAACAACATAATCATAGAGTATAGAAGTATAGAGTATCCCAACGCAATCTATCGGGAAACTTGTGAACCAGCTCAACAGACGAACACAACTTGCACTGCTTGCTTGTGATTGGTTGGAGGCGTGGCCAGTTGGAGGGGAGCTGAGACGGCCAATCACATTGCGAGAACAGTTTTGAGGCGGTTCCTCTTCCTTGTTTCCGATTGGTAGGAATCCTTCATGCCTGTTCGAAAGTAATCTTTTTAGAAGTCGATGAGGAATCTTTTGAAATTCTGAACAGTTTCATAGATTTATACTTGAGACTTTTCTGTTTATGTGGAATAATCTCCAGCTCATCTCTAAGGAATCTATTGTATGATAGTCCTAATTCCATGTTTTTTGTCATGAATTGTACACCATGGACAAATTTGGAAATGACCATCAGTTTGAAAAAACGCGTACAAGACTGCTAGTGTATAATGCACAAGAAAAATGGTTTCATTCGTTTCAGAAATCAGCAAGTTTCATTTGTTGATTGTATCGAATGATCAACCAACACTTACCATATCTCATTGAATAATTTTTTTGTTTTATTATTTGTAAAGTATCAAATTGATAGATATTTATTGAGAATGATAAGATTGTGTACAATCGCTGAATATTCTATAAAAGCTATTAATTCCGAGCAATAAATTATATCGTAGTTCACTATTTGTTCTTGATATTTCGAAAAAATGTTCAATATTTCACTTGAAAAAAAATGTTTCTGATGTGCTTAGGCTTATACGAGGATACCTGAAGGTTTCCATAGAATATAAGTACTGTAAAGCAGGCTAGAGTCAGATACACACTATACATTGATAAAACGGTCCACTATGAGATTTGATAATCCTTTATGTCTTCTGTGTATTAGCCTTCCTTTCTTACAAGAAATGAAGGAAGGTTAAAGAAAGGAAAGTTCTCTTACAAGAATGGTGAAGTTTTATAAATGATGTAACAGAAATCCGTCAGTTCAATCTAGGTCTTCTGTGTGTTAGCTTTAGTAATGATTTACAAGACTTTTAAAATTTATAAGACAGACGCTAGAGATCTTCAATTGAATGGTCACTGAGTTTCTTCAATTTGCGGTTGACTGAAAATTGAAAACATCCCGTTGGCTATTTCCAAACAATCTCACAAATACTCACGGATTCATTCGCCGTATTAGAGTTTCCTTCAAGCGCAAAGAATCACAAGTACATATTACATTGATAATGCTAGCCACGTAACAAAACACTCGCTATAAAAGGCATTCATTTGAACGAAGGGTGCTGAATAAAAAATAGGGGGAGGGGGACAGGAATAAAAAGAATTGCAAATGTTGCCACAGTTTCAATTTCCTCTGGAAGAAAGCTGGTTGTTCTAGGTGGGAAAGAATGGAAGGGTTGAAGAGAGAGAGAGAGAGAGATTAGTAAAATAATGAAGGAGAATAAGGATGAGAAAAGGGGTGGGAGAGTAGTTGAAGAGTAGTTGAAGGAGGAGGAGGAAGAGGAGGAGGAGGAGAAGGAGGAGAAGGTGGGAGGAGGAAGAAGAAGAAGATGAAGCAGGAGGAGGGGAAGAAGAAGAAGAAGAAGAAGAAGAAGAAGAAGAGGAGGAGGAAGAAGAAGAAGAAGATGAAGATAAGATGAGGAGGAGGAGGAAGAAGAAGAAGAAGAAAGAAATAGAAGGAGGAAGAGGAAGAGAAGGAAGAGAAGGAGGTGATGGAGAAGGAGGTGATGAAGGAGAACGAGGGAGGAGGAGGAGGAGAAGAGGAATGAGAATATGAAGAATGAGGAGGAGAAGGAGAAGAGGTGGAAGAAGAGAAAGAAATAGAAGGAGGAAGAGAAGGAAGAGAAGAAAAAAAAGGAGTTGATGGATGAGTAGGGGAGAACGAGGAGGAGAAGCAGGACAAGAAGAATGAGAAGATGGAGAATGAGGAGAAGGAGAAACGGAGACGTAGAAAGAAGAAGAGAAGGAGAAGAAGAAAGGCAGGAGAAAATGAATTAGAAAAGAAGAGCGAAGAGGAGAGAGGAGAAGAAGGAGAAGAATAATAGGAGAACAAGAAGAATAAAGAGTAGAAAAAGGAGCCGATGAAGGAAAAAGATGAAAACGAGGAAGAGGTGGAAGACGAAAAGGACAAAGAGAAGAGGTGAAGAGTAGAAAAAAGGTGAAAGATCAGAAGTTGAACAAGAAGAAGAAGAACAAGAAGAAGAACGGAAGAAGAGAAAGGTGGAAGATAACAAGTTGAAGAAGGAGAGTAAAGGAAGAAGAAGAAGGTGGTGACAAGGTGATGGAGAAGGAGTTGAAGAGGAAAAAGGAGAAGAAAGAAACAGTTTGTAAGATGGAGAGGAGAAGAACAAGAGTACGAAGAAGGTGAGTAGGTAAGTTACCTCTACTCCTCCACCTCCTCTTACTTCTCTTCTTCCACTCATCCTCCTGAGTGGAATAGAAGAAGAAGTAGAAGGAGAATAAGGTGGAAGGAAGGAAAGAATAAAAGTGAACCTCTTGTGGTATGGCTCAACAATATTTTATCCGGCCTCATTCAAGGAAGCCGACCACAAAAGAATATTGCTTCTGTTATGCTCAAACGATTTTTAACCCTCTTCTCACTTCTTTCTTTTCCCTCATCTTCTCGTCCCCCTTTCTCTTCTTCCTCTACTAACTCTTATTCTTATTTCCCTCTTCTTCTCCTTTTCCATCTTTCATCTTCAATTTTCTCCCTCTCTGCCTTTCTTCCATATTCTCTTCCAAGTATTATTATCACTATTTCTCTGCCCAACTCTAATAGATCTTTCTAGATGTTTGTTTCTTCTTCTATTTCACTCTCTTCTCCTTCCAATTATTCTTCCCCTACCTAATCAAGAGGAAAAAATTTCGGTAGAAAAAAGTGAAAACTACATAAAGCAAATAAGGAATGATGCCTCATTTGTTTCATGAAATTCTTTAACTCCTCTACATTTACTACGATGTCTTACTACATCATTCTTAAGTCTTTACCTCCATCCATTAATTCATTTTTTGACATCGGTTCCTATTCTCTAAATTCGATGACACCCTGATTTCTGCAATCAACATCCAAAATCCAACTCTATATTCTGTATGTTTCCAATTTTTCAACTCAATTTTTGTTCTTTCTCTTTTTTCGCTTGTTCTCCAATCTCTTTTTTATCATCCTCTATTATGCCAATTCGTTATTCAATTTACTGTATCTATTCTCTATTCTCTATCACAAGCTTTCGTCAACAACAAAGTATTGCCTGTTCTCCATTCCATTTCTTCATAATTTCTATTTTTCCATCCATCACCTTCCTTGTTCATTCTACACCTTATTAGCTCCTTCATCCCCCCATTCCCCTTCATTTCTCATTTCTTCTACACTCTCTTTTTCTCCACCTTCAACTTCACACAATAATCTATCAGCTTCCTCTTCGTTCTTCTCACTAGATTCCCCTTCTTTCTTTTCAGCTTTGTACACCTTCTCCCATCTTCCTTCCCTCTCTTTTCTACGAACTCTTCCTTGTCACATTTCAAAGTGGAACGGCGGCTTCTCGACCCACAAGTTTTGTGACAATGGCTTCCAAGTCAACAGTTTCACTGCTCACTGTTACCAACAACACAATTGCTTGGCTTCATATTTTTTGCAATCACAGCTG